>MU789980.1:17430-34426 GCA_026770625.1 Nicotiana glauca
TAGCAAGAAAACCCATTGTGAGAGATCACCCAAAACATCTTTCTTCTTTTCTTTGATTTTTATTGCTAGTTTATGATGAATCTTATCTTAGTTTGTTTTCCCATAGCCATGAGTAGCTAAACTCCTTGTCTAAGGTTGTGATGGAACCTATTGGGTGATGAACTTCTTGTTTACGTGAATACAAATTCCTAGTTTAATCTCTATTTGTTCAACTACGTGTTTGTTGTAGTTAATTGACAGGATCCTCAATTAGATGTGCCTATTTAGTGTGCATAACTTGGAAAAGAATGCATGTTTAAGTTATTGTTGAACAACACCACTCTTAGATTATTAGAGGAATCTATAATTGTGGGTTTAAAGGCGGGATTAGGGATAACGAAGCCTTGGGTGTAATCTAAAGTGAATTGTGCTAAATAAAGTAAGCTAGTGTATCTCGGGAGAGTGCAATAGTAAATTACTGTGATTACTCGGGAGAGATTTACGGTAAGATTAGCGTTCATGATTGATAGAGATGTTTTGGTAAATTTGTATGAGCATAAACAGAAGGGATTCCATCAATAGGGGAAATCATTGCCTTAGCTTCTTCTCATTATTGTTTACAACCTTATTAGTTTAGTTTACAGCTATTTAGTTACTTGCAAGCGTAGTTGTTAAAGAACATTCAACTGAGATTTGAATATTTGGGAAGCTGGTTCTGAAGAATTAGTGGGTCTGAAGATAGTGGTTGATAGGTTAACTCTCTGTGGATTCGACCCTGGGCGTAATACTCGGGTTATATTTGCAACGTCCGCAGAGTCCTTTTTATAAGTCATAGTTGGGCGTGATCAGTAAACAGAGTTACTTTCTCAGACGATGAGTTGCCTATGGAGGGCACATAACATAACAGGGCCCTTTATCTAAAGGTGAAATGCGAAGACTCTGTGATCACGCGAGTTCTGGTTAACAACGGGTCCAGCGCAAATATGTCCTCTTTCCACGTTGAATAAGCGAAAGGTCGATGATGATAGAATTCGTAAGAACAGTGTCTGTGTACGAGGATTCGACGGCGGAGGCAAAGATTCTATGGGTGACATAACACTAGAATCGACAATAGGGCCCGTGGAGTTCACCATGGAGTTTCAAGTGCTCGATATGGCGGTCTCTTATAACCTTTTGTTGGGACGACCCTGGATCCATGCCGCCAAGGCAGTGCCATCTACATTGCAACAAATGGTTAAATTCGAGTGGAATAGACTAGAGATCATGGTGCACGGTGAAGATAATATGGGTGCCCTGGGTGATGCCATTGTACCCTTCATCGAAGTGGAAGATGATCAAGGGCCATGGGTATATCAAGTCTCCGCCACAGCACCAGTGGAAAAGGTCCTAGAAGGGAAAAGCATCCCGGTTCCTAAAATAACTACCGCAACTGTCATGGTGGCTTCTGAAATGTTAAAGAATGGTTTTATACCCGGTAAGGGTTTGGGTGTTGATCTTCAAGGCATCGTGCAGCCAGTTTTGCTTCCAAAGAATTTGGACTCTTTCGGTTTGGGATTTAAGCCCACCACGGCAGATGTGAGACGAGCCCGTAAAATGAAGAAAAAGGCATGGGTCTTGCCAAAGCCAATCCCGCGTCTGTCCAGATCTTTCGTCATGCCTGGTATTAGAAAGCAGCTGTTGTCAAAGGTTCCCAGGTCACTGATTGGTGCCGATGGAGATCTAGATAAAAGGGTTCGAAAGGTTATTTGCCGAGGTTAGCATGGTAGAATTTGGCAAGGGTCCTAGACACGCAGAAATACAGTTTGTCGGACCAAAAGTGAAGATTAATAATTGGAAGGCTACTCCTCTCCCTACACGGAGGGAGCCTTGGTAGTCTGCTTTGATTTTTCTTTAAGTTTATACGGATTATTCAGGGTTGTAATCCAAATTTTTATTTTTGCTTTGAGTGTGCAAACCTTGTTATATTCCCTTTTTAATGAAATGTAATTTCTTCCTTTTCTTCACTCCTGATAAATTTTACTTTTGCTTTCTTCTTTTCTTTTCTGTACAGTTCCTTTTACGCCGGTTCTAATGATATGACGTGCATAGAGGATCCTCAACCCAATCTAAGAAATCAATATGAGATAATAGTTCAAGAGGTAGAGTGTGATTACGAGTCAGAATTTGACGAAGATGAGGCTTTTGAGGAAATTAGTAAAAAATTAAGTCATTTTGAAGAAAAACCTAAGCCCAACTTGAATGATACCGAAGCCGTCAATTTAGGAGATGTGAGTAATATCAGAGATACTAAAATAAGTATCCATCTGGAATCAAAAACTCGGAAGGAATTAATCAAAACACTCATTGAATACAAAGATATTTTTGCATAGTCGTATGATGACATGTCAGGTTTAAGCACTGGTCTAGTGGTTCACAAGTTGCCCACTGACCCGGCATTCCCTCCCGTCAAGCAAAAATTGAGGAAATTCA
Source organism: Nicotiana glauca (assembly GCA_026770625.1). NCBI lineage: Eukaryota > Viridiplantae > Streptophyta > Magnoliopsida > Solanales > Solanaceae > Nicotiana > Nicotiana glauca. The sequence continues at coordinate 19,879 of MU789980.1, forward strand.
AAATCGATATGAGTGTGAAGATTAAGGAAGAAATAACCAAACAGCTAGATGCAAAGGTTATCCGGGTCACTCGATATCCTGATTGGTTGGCTAATGTTGTGCCGGTACCAAAGAAGGACGGAAAAATCAGAGTGTATGTTGACTATCGCAATCTCAACAAAGCAAGACCAAAGGATAAGTTCCCACTACCCAACATCCACATTTTGATTGACAATTGTGCAAAACATGAGATTGGGTCTTTTGTGGATTGATATGCCGGGTATCATCAGATCTTGATGGATGAAGATGATGCAGAGAAAACGGCATTCATCACGCTGTGGGGAACTTATTGCTACAGGGTAATGCCATTTGGTCTGAAGAACACTGGGGCAACATACATGTGAGCGATGACCACTGTGTTCCATGATATGATTCACAAAGAGATTGAGGTATATGTGGATAATGTAATCATCAAGTCAAAGCAGCAGGCCGACCACGTTGGAGATTTGAGGAAATTCTTTCAGAGGCTTCACAGGTACGACATTAAACTCAACCCTGCCAAGTATGCATTTGGTGTTCCGTCTGGAAAGCTATTAGGGTTTATAGTCAGTTGACGAGGCATCGAGTTGGATCTGTCGAAAATCAAGGCCATCCAAGAATTGCCGCCTTCGAAAAACAAGACTGAAGTAATGAGTCTTTTGGGAAGGTTGAATTACATCAGCAGGTTTATTGCTCAGCTCACAGCAACTTGTGAGCCTATTTTCCGATTGCTGAAGAAGGACGCTACGGTCGAATGGACTGAGGAATGTCAGGAAGCGTTTGACAAGATAAAAGGGTATTTATCAAATCCATCTGTGTTGGTTCCACCTGAACCTGAAAGACCGCTGATTCTTTATTTAACAGTTTTGGAGAATTAATTTGGCTACATACTGGGGTAGCATGACATCACTGTCAGGAAAAAGCAGGACATCTATTATCTCAGCAAGAAGTTTACAGCTTATGAGGTTAAGTACACTCATCTTGAGAACACATGTTGCGCCCTGACTTGGGTGGCACAGAAATTGAAGCACTATCTGTCGTCCTATACTACTTACCTCATCTCACGCTTGGATCCGCTGAAGCACATTTTTCAAAAGCCTATGCCCACAGGGAGACTAGCGAAGTGGCAAATATTACTCACCGAATTTGACATAGTCTATGTAACGAGGACTGTAATGGAAGACCAAGCATTGGCCGATCACTTGGCCGAGAATCCGGTCGAGGAAGAGTACGAGCCATTGAGGATGTACTTTCCTGATGAAGAAGTGATGTATATTGATGAGTTGGAACTGACTGAAAAGCCAGGTGGGAAACTTTTCTTTGATGGGGCTGTAAATATGAAAGGAGTTGGAATAGGAGCGGTACTTATTTCTGAAATAGGGCACCACTATCCTATTATAGCTCAGCTTCGATTTTATTGTACCAACAACATGGCTGAGTATGAGGCATGCATTTTGGGTTTACGATTAGCTGCGGACATGGATGTCCAGGACGTTTTGGTCTTGGGAGACTCAGACCTCCTGGTACATCAGATTCAAGGATAATGGGAAACACGGGATTTGAAACTCATACCGTATCGACAATGTTTGCATGATCTTTGTCAACGGTTTCGATCGGTAGAGTTTAGGCACATCCCAAGAGTCCATAATGAAGTTGTCGATGCCTTGGCTACCTTAGCGTCAGTGTTGCACCATCCAGACAAAATTCATGTTGATCCATTGCATATTCAAGTTCGTGATCAGCATGCTTATTGTAACATGATAGAGGAAGAATTGGATGGCAAACCATGGTTCCACGATGTCAAGGAGTACATCAGGATGGGGATATACCCGGTTCAAGCCACAGGAGATCAAAAGAGAGCAATTCGACGGCTGGCCAGTGGATTTTTCCTCAGTGGAGGAGTGTTATATAAAAGAACACCCGATCTTGGATTGTTAAGATGCATAGATGCTAAAACAGCTATGACAGTCATGACGGAAGTACATTCTGGAGTTTGCGGGCCGCACATGAACGGATATATACTGGCAAAGAAAATTCTTTGAGCAGGATATTATTGGCTTACTATGGAGCGCGATTATATCAGTTTTGTACGAAAGTGTCATTAATGCCAGGTACACGGCGATTTGATTCATTCTCCACCATCGGAATTGCACACCATGTCGGCACCGTGGCCTTTTGTTGCTTGGGGCATGGACGTCATTGGGCCTATTGACCCAGTAGCATCCAACGGGCACAGGTTCATTCTGGTAGCCATTGATTATTTTACCAAATGGGTTGAGGCTAGAACTTTCAAGTCTGTAACCAAGAAGGCAGTGGTTGATTTTGTACACTCCAATATCATCTGTCGATTTGGAATCCCAAAGGTAATCCTCACAGATAACGGTGCTAATCTTAACAGCAATTTGATAAAAGAAATATGTCAGCAGTTTAAGATTACACATCGCAATTCCACCCCATATCGTCCTAAGGCGAATGGAGCAGTTGAGGCAGCAATACTAAGGAAAATGGTAGAAAGTTCCAGGCAATGGCATGAGAAGTTACCATTCGCGTTATTGGGTTATCGCACTACTGTTCGTACTTCAATAGGTGCAACTCCTTATCTGTTGGTGTATGGCACTGAAGCAGTAATTCCTGCTGAAGTTGAAATCTCGTCTCTTCGGATTGTCGTCAAGGCTGAGATTGATGATGATGAGTGGGTCAAAACCCGTTTAAAGCAGTTGAGTTTAATCGATGAAAAAATATTGGCAGCAGTATGTTGGCCAATTATATCAAAAGAGGATGGCAAGAGCGTATAACAAGAAGGTGCATCCTAGGAAGTTTGAAGTAGGGCAGCAAGTGTTGAAACGGATCTTTCCACATCAGGCTGAAGCAAAGGGCAAGTTCGCCCCGAACTGGCAAGAATCGTTCATTGTGACCCGAGTATTGTCCAAGAGCGCTTTATGTTTGACAGATATTGAAGGAAAATGCATATACATGGCTATCAATTCTGATGCAGTCAAGAGATATTATGTATAATTTCATTAGTATAATCACTGATTATTTGTACTTGGCATTATCTCGAAGGTTGAAATGATGAAGGCAATTTGTTCTGCTATCTAAACACTTTACCCTTTGTTCACCCTTTTTGAGCCTTATTTATTTTATTTCGTACCCCTCTTTTGGAATCAATAAACAAGAAGAAAGAAAAAGAGAAGAAAGAAAAGAAAAAGGGAAAATATAAAGAAAAGGAAAACAGAAAAGAAAACATAATAATAAATGAAAAGAAAAACTGTAACAACAAGGAATTGGGGTGAACTACGTTTGACCTGATTCCTCTTAAGGATATGTAGGCAGCTTCACGGCTCGATCGTAGAGAAATAAAAATCGAAAGATCCCCAAACAAGAAACTGGGGCAGAAGTTGTGTTTGTAATAAGAAAATTTGGTTTCAAAAGTTGTAATTCTAACCCATTGAATCTGGTTGAGCTTTTGATACCCTTTTTCTTTCCAACCACATCCAAGAACCCATATTAATGTCCAAAGAAAGACCTCCCGATCAGTCTTCGAGAGGTTCCAAGTCAAGCAAGTAAAAATGATTCATACCAGGGGCAACACTCCGGTTTAAGCAAGAAAAATAAAAGATGAGAGAGTCTTATTGGTGAAAACCTGCAAGGGCACTGTAAGGCGACGAAGGGTGAGAGAAATGAGATAGTCTTAGAGGTAAAAACCCTCAAAGGGCACTATAAGGCTATGAAAATTGAGAGAAGTCAAAAATGAGAGAGTCTTATTGGTGAAAACCTTCACATGCACCATAAGGCGGCGAGGAATAGAGAAAGGGGAAAATGATATAAGGCTGAAGGCAGAGATCCGTGATGCATTAAGTAGAACAAAGATGATGATTCAGCAAAGAATTGGGTTATGGAAATCTTGAGACACGGAGCAAAACGGTTTTAAGTTGATTGAAATGAATAGACTGGGTTGATTAATCCGAAATGCACAACATGATCATTGGGATCGATTATCCCATTCAGATAAGTCCTTTTTCTTTTCTCAAATGTTTTTCTAAAGGGAGATGTTCTTTGTTATTTTTATCTTTTGAAATCATCACACCATTTTTTTCTTTTGGCTAAGGCTTTTCCAATAATAAATTGATTCTAACAAATAAGAAGGAATTTCAAAGCTTACTACCAGTTTCCAACATGGTGCGAGGCGAAGTGTGTCTAGGACAGGCCGACGATGATATGATGAGACATGAAAGGCGTCATTGGAAATCTAAACGATGGAATGGTCTAAGATTTCATGAAAGGAATGGGGATCAGATAAGAAAGACTAGAAGTGGAAAGCAAAAATTGGGAAGTTTGTGGATAAGGAGTAGTCAGAGGGTCGGAAATTCTCAACCGAGTTCAAGGCAGTCGGACAAAAGTGAATATGGAAAGGAAAGAAGGGAAAACCATCCCCAGCAGGAGTAGCACATCCAATCACCACACCCTAAACTGACTGACTTTTTCTTTGTGTTTGAAACAGGGACAAGAAGTGTTGTTGATAGCGGAGAAAATTTTCCGCGGAAAGGGATCAAGTATCAAACAGTCACCAAACTGGGGCAAAAAATTTTCTTTGTTTTGTTGAAGAAAGTTTTGAAGTTAGGAGCCCGCCTGGAGAACAGAGGTGTATTTTAGAGTTTTGAAGTCAGGAGCCCGCCTGGAGAACAGAGGTGTATTTTAGAGTTTTGAAGTCAGGAGTCCGCCTGGAGAACAGAGGTGTACATTTTTAAGTTTTGAAATCAGGAGCCCGCCTGGAGAACAGAGGTGTATTTTTAAGTTTTGAAGTCAGGAGCTCGCCTGGAGAATTAGAGGTGTACTTTTTAAGTTTTGAAGTCAGGAGCCCGCCTGGAGAATAGAGGTGTAATTTTTAAAGTTTTGAATTCAGGAGCCCGCCTGGAGAACAGAGGTGTACTTTTAAAGTTTTGAAGTTAGGAGCCCGCCTGGAGAACAGAGGTGTACTTTTAGGGTTTTGAAGTCAGGAGCCCGCCTGGAGAACAGAGGTGTAATTTTTAAAGTTTTGAAGTCAGGAGCCCGCCCAGAGAACAGAGGTGTATTTTAGAGTTTTGAAGTCAGGAGCCCGCCTGGAGAATAGAGGTGTATTTCAAAGTTTTGAAGTCAGGAGCCCGCCTGGAGAACAGAGGTGTATTTTTAAGTTTTGAAGTCAGGAGCCCGCATGGAGAATAGAGGTATACTTTTAAAGTTTTGAATTCAGGAGCCCGCCTGGAGAACAGAGGTGTACTTTTTAAGTTTTGAAGTCAGGAGCCCGATTGGAGAATAGAGGTGTAATTTTTAATGCTCTGAAGTCAGGAGCCCGCCTGGAGAAGAGAGGTGTACTTTTAAAGTTTTGAAGTCAGGAGCCCGCCTGGAGAATAGATGTGTACATTTAAAGTTTTGAAGTCAGGAGCCCGCCTGGAGAACAAAGGTGTACTTTTAAGTTTTGAAGTCAGGAGGCCGCCTGCAGAACAGATGTGTACTTTTAAGTTTTAAAGTCAGGAGCCCGCCTGGAGTACAGAGGAAGACAACAATGGTCAAAAGAAGACAGTTCAAGTTTCAAGGGAAAAGCAGTTCGTTTTCATAGGAAGGGAAGACTACAATTCAAGTCAGCAACAAAAGAACTTCGGAGGAATACACTTCAAGTCAAGAAATTGGTGCAAGGCAGCAACAAAGGAATTGCTATAAGAGAATATAAGACAACAAAGCAACAAGAAACACAAGAGCAAGTTTGAAGGTCTAGATAGGATTTTGTAATTCATAGACTATAGTTAGTCTAGCTTCTTATTTTCTTTTAGCATGGTGTAATAAGGAGGTCAGTAAGCAGTATCAGCAGCACCAACAACAGTAACAGTGAAACCACAGCTTCATGGTAGTCCTAGCTACCAAAAATTCCCGAACTACATTGACCCGATTCCCTTTTAGCCAGGGATATATAGGAAACATTTGAAGCAGAGGTTCAGTCGAAATCTTCAAAAATGCTTCACACGGAATATTCAAACGGGCAAAAATCGCTCGTATCCGCTCACTTTTTCTTTGCACAAAAACTCTTCGTATTTACGGGAAAAGAGGGGCAGCTGTAAGTACGTGATTTTTGCCTATATGAATCATTCCCATAAAATTCAAAATAAAAACAATTTTTCTTTGTGTGCAATTTTGTGAATTTTTGGGTTTTCAGTTATTGTTCGTATTCGTGTGTGTGAATGTCTATTTGATCAATTAATAAGAAAATACAAAAATAGGCTGCATTTGCATTTAGGATTTAATTTTATAATTTTTAGTTAAATAGTAAATTACTTACAAGTTAAATGAAAAACATAAAAATAATGCATTTTTGCATTTTTGCATTTTTGATGTTCAATTGTGTGATTTTGGTACTTAGTTATTTGTGACAATTACTGTTTAGAGATAATTAGCATTTTTAAAAGTTAATTTGGTTTTATAATTGTAGGTTTTAATTTTTAAAAATAATTTGAGAAAAATAATAAAAGAAGAGGGACAGAATTAGAACAAAAGGAACTGGGCCAAATTCCCTAGTCCAGTCAATTTCACCACTAATCCCCAGCCCAAACCAAATACACCCAAAACCCAACCCAAACCAGCCCAAACCTAGCCCCATACACGGTCCAGCCTTGCCCTCATCCCAAACGACGTCGTTTTGGTCACACTCAATCCGGACCGTCGATCTCCTTAGATCGAACGGTCCAGTCCGCCTCCAACATCGAAGAAACGACGCCGTTTCAGGCTTGTTGATCTGAACCGTTCGTTTCATTTGATCGAACGGTCCAGTAGGATCCCCATGCCCCGACCCGTTCCCATCCAAAGACCGCTCTGATCCTGATGATAACAAAACGATGGAGTTTTCGTTAATAAAATGATCCAAACCGTTGATATCATCAGATTGAACGGCCGGGATCTATCCCCCTTCCTAGTATATAAGTCCAAACCACACCCCGCCCCCAGGCCAACCCCCCTACCCATCTCCGTTTCCACACCCACTAGAGACTCTAGGAACTCACCACCGCCCTCCGCCGTAAATCGCCGGCAGGAAATAGCCTTCGCCGACGGTCGGCGTCCAAACACCTCCAGTTTTACACCATCGATTCACCTTGACCTCCCCATCCCCGATCCACCTCATCTTTCTTCGAATCCCAACCCAGCCTCTCGGATCTCCAAAAAACCAAACGAACTCTCCGGCGGCAAGTTTCAGTTCGCCTCCACCTTAACACCATATGATCCCCTCAACGTCCTCGTGCCAAATCTCTGACCACCTTCCCTCAAATCGACCCAAAACCCATCAAATATCAGTTTAAAGCCAGGAACCCAAGCGTCGACACAAGATCCCCTGGTGGCGGCGCCACACCCAATCGATACCAAAATCATACCTTATAACCACCTCATCACCCTCATCCCAAATCCATACTTAGTTTCCCTCGAATGTTGTTCGAACTTTTCGAATATTAGATCAGAAACAAACCCTAAAATCCCAAACTCCAAAATATTGAGCGCATGAAAGTTTGAGGTCGAGATTGACCTTAGTTGGGTGTTCTCATTCGGGAACACTCGACTAAGGACTATCCCGGCCACAAATTCAAGGAAAATTGAAGTTTAATTCGAGGCAGTGTTGAAACATTTAGATGTAAGTTTCTTGATTTTTTTTAGTTATCCCATTTTTTTATCCCATTTTTTATTATCTCTTTCTACTCCTTTCTTTTTATTTTTATTTCGAATGTTTATTTGGTCAGTTTATTCTAGGATTTCCTGTTTTAGCTTTTTGAGTTTATAGATTGTTTGTTTTATTTGGATAATAGTTTAAATTCACATAATAGTAGTTCTTAAACTAATTCGGGCTAGTTTAGTTAAAAGATAAATTTGTTTCGATTTTAGTATTAAGAACTATTATGCGGACTGTGATGAGTTTGTTTATGTAAGAGATTGAATAGCCTAAATTTGTGGACGCTTAGAGCTTTCAGAACGTTAACAAGGTTTTAGGGGTAATTTGGGAATTGAAACTGAGTGGCATAACAGCACGGGTTGTCAGGGCACGTCTAGATTTAAAAATGCAGTTTGCCCATACCAATTGAATAAAAATAATGGGAAAGGGGGCTAATAGTGGAACTGACAGAGTCTTTATAGGCTGGAAAATCAGAGAATGATGGGGGAATTGTTTTCTTAATTGGTTAAGTGCTCTTAAGAGCTGGAAAAGGTTTAAGGTTGGGGATATAAAATGGTGACATTGAGACCTAAAAGATGGGGACTGAGCCTTACACAGATATACACTGAAACATAGAGATTGAGTCTGAAAAATGAAGAGAGGCTGAGAGCTAGAACATTGATATACATTCTGATATACACATAACAAACGAGAAAGAGTCACTGGTGCCCGAAAAAATATAGTATATTGTAAAATTTTACTGTTCCATTGATTCTATTTAGTCTGGTTTGGAGTTTACAATAGAGTTACTGTTTCATTGGTCTGAGTGGGTTTCATCGGATATTTGGTTGAATCTGGATTTGTTCATCATTGATGTTGGGTTATTGTTTAATTGAGTGCTATTTCGGATTGCCTTCTGTTCTTTTCTGGTTGAACTGGTTTGCTGATAGTGAACTACTGTCGTATTACTGCTATTGACTCCTTATTCCTTTGCTTCTTTTTTATCTCCAGGTATATTTTCTGGCTTATGTAGATTATGTGATTCGAGTGAAACATTAAAAAATACAAGATGTCATTCGATTCAGATTTCTTTTACTTTTCTATTGTTTCAATATCATGTAGTAATGGTGTAATAATAAATGTTATCTAGGTCAATGGTTGTATATCTTAAGTCTAATTTATCTACTGCTTAGTAATGAGAATAATATAATTAGTTTGGAGTTTTGTGTTGTCTATATAATCTAACTCGGACATTAGTTTGTTACTTTTAACTCTAGTATGGATTGAACCTTCTTGCATTTGATATTTCTAAGGGGAATCTTGTGTTAAAATTGATTAGTTGAAATGCAGCATCTAATTTATACAATATTGAGTATGCTTACTTGAATTATTGAAGTTGCATGGGTTTAGTGATGCTAGAACAAATTATAAGTACAGATTTAGTATATGCTTTCATGTTAGGGGTTGCATAACTGAACAATACCTGAGTTCATGTGATTATTTAAGTCTGAAAATCATCAAGGAATAACCTATGGACAGTATGTGATAGTCTAAAATATGATGGTTCCATGGGAATAGCTTAGGTAGGATGTACAGGGTTGAGGCTTAGGTCTCTGATGGCATGTCAATATTATTCTCGTATCCTTGTCATGTGGATCCGTAAGGCTATCAAATGGTTGTAGGAGTTTGATTTCAGAATTAGTCAATTTTCTTAGCCAGTTTCAGTTTTTGCATATCATGTTTTCTCTAGAAATGATTTGAAATCCAAATTTGTGTAAAATTGCATCAGATTTAATACAGGTGAGGGATGTTATTTTTAGTGGTGAGGTGTTATCGTATATAAGGTTGTTTAAGGATTCATATGTTGTGAGGTGTTATCGTATATAAGGTTGTTTAAGGATTCATATGTGAAATGAAAATCTTCAAATGCAGTTGAGCTAAAATTATAGTAGTAATTATCCCATTCAAGATCTTTAATGCTACATTTTGCTCCAAGTGCCTTTGAGAGCTTGTGTTTTGGGCCATCACTCTTGACCTGATTAGCATTTAGTAAACCGGCCCCATTCTTTCCGTTTCAAATTGATTGAGCCTAGTCCCGTGAACTTAATTTAATACTCTCCTATACTGTTAGTCAATTAGTAAATCTCTTGATTAACTGAGAATGCCGTCCAAAACCAATAACAATTTAAGGCCCTCATGAATTAGTTTAGGAACCCTCCAAATTAGAATAATTCGAGCGGAGTCATGCCAAACAAAAATTGCAATTGCATGACCCTCGCTATAAATTAATCTTGCTTATCTTTAGAAATCCAGGTGTGCTGTTTAGGGAATTCTCATGGCCCTCGCAAAGTTATCAATGCGTTAGTTGCTTTAGGCGCGCGCTTTAATAATCTTACCTTCCTAAATTCGGGTGTGCATTTCATGTGACCCAAATCCAAGTCCCAAAACGTTGAATAAAATGTGTCGAGGATCCAGGTGCATTTCATGTGACGTGATCCAAAAATATGTTTTAAACGACGTTCAATTTTCTTAAATTTAACTAAAAGCGGTAAATAATTTAAATTTGCACATAGGTTCAACATGTACTAAAATCAGATACTTAAGCCAAATGTAACAGTTGAGCGACCGTGCTAGAACCACGGAACTCGGGAATGCCTAACACCTTCTCCCGGGTTAACAGAATTTCTTACTTGGATTTCTGGTTCGCGGACTATTAAACAAAGTCAATCTTTTCCTCGATTCGGGATTCTAAACCGGTGAGACTTAGGACACCATAAATCTCCCAAGTGGCGACTCTGAATCTTTTCATAAAATGAACCCCATTTCGGTTGTCCTTTAATTGGAATAACTCCCTTTTGTTATACCACCTTCCGGGGGTGTAGTGAAAAAGGAGGTGTGACACTTAGTCTCGGAAGGCAGAAAGTTAGCCTTATGCAATGCAGAGAAATGCATATGGAGGTAGAGCTTAACCTCGGAAGGCATAAAGGTAGCCTTATGCAATGCAGAAAAATGCAGATGGAGACAGATCTTAGTCTTAGAAGGAAAAAAGGTAGCCTTATGCAGTGTAGAAAAGTAAAAAGCGAAAAACGGTAAAATCACTTAGCTGATAGCTAATTGTGATATTGTGGCTACTGGGGATATCGTGTACGGATATCAATTGTAGATAGGTGATGGTTCTGAGAGTTGTATTCCTGAGAAGAGTGAGCGTATAAATATATCTGATGATTTTGCGACTTGGGTGCCTGCATCCAAAGAAAAATTGTGAGTTTTGTAAAAGGGGAAGGTTAGTTCGTATCCCCGTGGACTTCGCTTGCCGTACTTGGCTCTGTTTTCAGTGATGTTGTGTATCATTGGGGTAGCATTGCTAAACAAAGCAATTTTGATAATAGACAGACATGATTTAGTAAAAATATAACACAAATACATAATTGGGAATAGTCTTCTTTAGATGAACCGACGACTGCGACGTGGTTCAAGACATTGCAACCTCTCTCGCTCCAGAATTTTTAGGGTCTTCCTCAAAATTCTGCCCCAATTTACTGGGTTTCTACTTCTGATGGCTGTGGTTGGAATCAACTTCGAAATTTTTAGGGACCTCCTCAAAATTCTGCCCCAGTTTCCAATAGTGGGGGGAAATGAAAATTTTATTGAATTGTGACCAAACCCATAGGGCTGCCTACGTATCCCCTCTTAAACGGGAATCAAGTCGGGCATAGTTCAAATTACATCATAAAAGGAAATCATAAATGCTACACATAGTATCGTTTGACTGCGTCTGAATTGATCGGCTTTGGCCAAACTTCTCCGTCCATTTCTGCAAGTATGAGGGCTTCTCCTATTAAAACCCGGTGTACCATGTACGGACCTCACCAGTTGGGAGAGAACTTCCCTTTGGCTTCATCTTGATGCAGAAAAATCTTATTTAACACCAGCTGCCCCAGTGTGAATTGTCTCGGCTTGACTTTTTTTATTAAAGGCTCTGGCCATTCTGTTTTGATAAAGCTGACCATGGCAAACTGCATTCATTCTCTTTCCGTCTATAAAAGCTAGATGCTCGTAGCGACTCTTCACCAACTCTGCATCGTCGAGTTCTGCTTCCTGTATGATTCTTAAGGAAGGAATTTCTACTTCGGCAGGAATGACTGCCTCTGTACCATAAACCAACATATAGGGAGCTGCCCCGGTTGATGTGTGAATTGTGGTACGGTACCCCAATCAAGCAAACAATAGTTTCTTGTCTTCCTTTTCTAATGGCGACAAATGAACGCTAATGCACGTTTCTTTGACATTTTCGGCATCTCCCATGTTAACAACCTCAGTCCCGTCCAAGTTGGATCTGGGTCTATTCTCAAAATCCTCAACCTCTTTAACAACCTCTTTTGGTATATCATCTTCCTCTGAGTCTATATCTATTTGTTGCGTTGTCCCATTGCATGTCACATCGTTGGTTCATCAAGATAAGTAATAGTAAAGCTGTATAAGTAAAGTAATGAGAGAAAATAGTAAGATTTATAAGAAACTTGAAATACTTTGATAAATTCCATAAATTTTTTGAACATTGGAGCTTTTTCTTGCCAAAACAAAAATGCAAAAGGAAAATAAACTAGTAAAATAAAATAGTGTGTGGTGCTTGTTCAGCCTCGCTACCCCGAGGCACGCCAGGCTCTGGTGGTTCTGACGATCCAGTTGTTGAGGCGTGCTCCTCTGTTTATAGCCTGTATAGAAGGGCCTTCCTTGCCCTCCTCTTAAAAAATGACACAACAGTCCATATTATCATCTTCCAGGAACAAGTTCCTCATTGCTACTAATGCTTCCTCTTCTTCTGACCCATAGATGGCTCCGCCCGGTTGGAAAGTCTGCTCCAAATAGGGTATCAGCTGCTCCAACGGATAGTAAGGACCGCGCCAGGGTGGTGACCATTCCTTGAATTCTTTCCAGGTATACTCATATCCCAATCCAAAGGTGGTGTCGTGCTTCTTGAGCTTGATGGGCTTAGCGATTCCTTGGAGATTTCTACCAAGTCCCTTGCCAGGTTCATACCCGCTCCAGTTCAGTATGCTTTCAATTTTGTTATACCACCATTTATCTTTATCGACAGCATTGACTTGCTCGATGTGGTGGTAAGTTTCCCCACATATCCTTCTTCTTCCTCCAATTGCTGGGATGGTCTGGCGACTATATATGGGATTGTTGCCGTCACAATGAATGATCACCTCCTGGTGATTCCACAAAAAATTTCACTGCCTGATGTAGTGTTGATGCCACAGCCCCGGCAGCATGAATCCATGGTCGTCCCAACAATAGATTGTAAGACTCTGGCACATCTATCACTTGAAAATCAATAACAAACCAAGTAGGCCCCATTTGCAAACATAAGCTAATTTCCCCAATAGTAGACCTTTGAGAACCATCGAAAGTTTTGACATTGATGGCTCTATCCTTGATCTCGTGCAGGCTCTTTCCCAATGTTCTGAGTGTTACCAGTGGACAAATGTTGAGGATGGACCCTCCGTCAATCAGGATTCTGGTGATGAAATAATCCTCGCACTGCACAGTGATGTGCAACGCCTTGTTGTGACTCAAACCTTCTGGTGGCAACTCATCTTCATGGAAAGTGATCCTGTGACTCTCCAATACCTACCCTACCATGTTCGCCATCTCTCCTCCGGTGATATTGCTTGGTACATGGTTGGCTTCTTGAATTTCCCGGTGCTCACTTTCGCATTCCCGAATCCTCTTACGCAATTGGTTGTACTTAACATGTGCTTCAGCCTTCTCGTCGATGATCTTATGTCCTCGAACAAACCCAGGTTGACCCGAACCACTATGAACTCCAGCCAGCTTGGATAGTATGGCATATAACCATCATAGTACCTGTCCGGCTCAATAGTATCTCTTCCCATGATGATTTTGCATTGCCACATGTGTTGGGCTTGGCACTTGTAAGGGCTGTCATCGTCTTGACATTCGGCCCGGAAGTGACTCATCTTGTCGACCCTTGGTATAATATGCCTCCTACATACCTGTCTCATGACTCGGAGAGGGACATAAAGATAAGTTTCTCTCAAACCGATGAGTATAAGAAACGGTGCATCCCTAGATTGAGCAATGAACTCTTCAGTAGGGAACCATTCGAACATCCATTGTACTTGGTCCTGTTTCATATTTTCGAACAACTCTACCCATCCCTTGGCATCTTCTGGTTGAGCAAACATATTGGGAATATATATCATTCGCCTTGGCTGATGGAAGGTGATATGATCATCCCAATCCCTACGCTGGATCTCTTGTCGAAATTTACCCTTTTGGAGGTGCTCCATAAGCCAGAGTTGGAGTAAGAAGTTGCAACCCTCGAAGTGCTTGGCTTCCTGCTAACACTTTTCTAGGGCTCGGTATATCTCTGCAATAATCATGGGAACTATGCTAAATGTCTGCCTGCCAATTCCCTCCATTAAATTCTTGGTGACCATGGCTAGTCTGGTATGGATCCTAGCCTTCTTCATAGGAAATACTATCATCCCCAAGAAGCAGAACATAAACACAAATACCCTTCAGTGGATATGCCCCAATAATGTGACGGCGAACTCCTCAGGGTAAGTACGATAAGATTTGTTGTGACCGTATCTTTCATACAAATATTCAAAGGGAATTTATGACTCTTTCAAGCAAGTTAGATCCGGATTCTTCTTTAGCCCATAATCTTGAGAAAACCTCAACCCTTGCGATTTTCTGGCATAAACTGTCACGACCCAAAATCCACTAAGGGTCGTGGTGGCACTGGACACCTCTGGCAGGCCAGCCAACTAACTCATCAATTAATTCCTCTTTTAATACTTTTGAAAATCTAAGGTTTTTCCTTCCATTTTT
>MU789988.1:0-41656 GCA_026770625.1 Nicotiana glauca
AAGGTCTGCGTACATATTACCCTCCCCAGACCCCACTTGTGGGATTATACTGGGTTGTTGTTGTTGTTGTATTATAGTAATAACTTTTCACAAGAGAGAGATTCATCTACTTAGTGATTTATAAGAAGATCTTGAACTGGTACTCTTTGTGAAGTGACTCTACTCTACTTTGCTTAAAATAAAAAAATTACCGAAGTCATCATAAGTTTTCATAGATAAGAACATATAAACAGCATGAATCAAATACATAAAGTTTATGCCAAAAAACTAAAAGAAAGTCCATGTTAATACACCCATATAATATAAGCACCACGCATTCCATCTAGAATTTTCAATTTCATGGATTTAAAGACCCCTTTGAATTCAAAATTTCAATACTCCATATTATGAATATCATACGTAACCGGAAACTCAAAATAAGGAACCACGCCTGATAGAACTAAAATAGCAAATAATATAATAATCTTTAACACTTTAACTTACATGGAAAGAGAGAAAAGAATGAACTATAAATAACGAAGTACTAAGACCCTTGTCTTTTAGAATTAGAAGTTTACCGGGTCTGTTAATCAACTAATTAACTCCCAGGCATATGTAACCAAAGTGACTCATTTATATTCATCCAAGTTCATCATAAGACAGACCACTTCTTCATTATCGGAAATGTCCTTGTGGAAACAAAGACCCCTGTGCACATCAATGGTAACAAACAATTCTTGAATATCGGGACAAAAAATAGATAGACATGTATGTCTGGCATAAAAAATATAACTTATATGATAGTCAAATTTTAACCGCGCTGAGCTTGGCCATTTGAAGTATCTATTATAGATTTAGATAACTTTAAAGGGACATTTAAAAAAACAGAAACAACAGGAGACTCTCATTAAGAGAATAAATGAACAGAGGAGAAATTTATTGCACACACCCTGTAGCTCAATGAATGTGGTTTTATGCAATCAATTGTCTACTTACAGTCACTTCTAATGATCTTGCATATACTCAACTTCCCTTGCTTCAAAGAGGGCCTAATGTTACAAGCACGAACAGTGTGACCTTGGCATTAAGCACTTTTACCAAAACTTTACTCGATTTTATTTCACAATGGATTACACATGGTCTAATTTGTTCATGAAAATAATTTATCCCGGAATATATACCAACGGAATTGATTTGAAATATTTAATTTATATCATCCATTAAGACACTATAAACCTACCTCTTAGTAGCTTCACTGGCTATTTCATCTCTGCATCCAAAGCTCCTTCTGCCTTCCCATAAGATGGGTTTCTAAGAAAGACAATCTCCAACAATAGATTCACTACTAAACCGTATGACTGAAGCTAGGTGCTCCACCAATTACATAGTGAAGCAAAGAAACAGTTGAAACACCCTCGAAACAGAATCGTTCTTTGAAGAACACTATGACATCACAAAAAAAGAAACTGAAAATATTTTGATGTTTGACCACCTTAGTTGTTAGCATTTCTTTCATTCACAGAATAAATTTCTTCTTAAGGATCTGCACGAAGGAAGAATGATAACCTTACTGACTGGGAAGAAGCAACATAGAGTATTAAAAATAAAAAGAAAAGAAAATAACAAGACAAAACTGGGTGTTTAAAGGTTAAAAACATAATTATAAATTCGAGAAACCTGCGGAAACTGCAATGCCATGAAAATTGAGGTAAAGAACTAAGGAAATATCAAATGGCATGAAAACTGAGGTAAAGAACCAAAGACATATCAAATGGAATTGAGGCATTTACCTTTTCTTTGACAACTCTAGGTTCATCTCAATTATTCAAGATATTATGTGAATTAACAATATTGCCAAATCTTTTTTTTATTGATGACAAATACTAACATATAATCAAATCTAATGAGTTGTCACGCATGATAAATAGATACGACAAAACAACTTCATATTAACATACTAAATGACGTTCCCCAATAGCACTGTTTGAATCTTGCCAGTGATATTAATAACCAAGGCACTGCAAGTTGATCAAAGTTTATATGTAACCTGAAAGAAGTTAACAGAACACTTGAACGCAACTGAACACAACTCAGATCACTAAGTAATGAAGGTTGTTAAAAGAATGTCCTAGGAATGTCTAAAAATATATCAGAGCGCGTAGTACCTCAAACAATACAGTGGATATGATAAATCCCACTTCAGCAAAAATTAACACCAATGCAGCTGAATATTGATTTCACTCGGTGGACCTTTATTGCTCCTCCTATTTCCACCTCCAGCAAATGTTCTCGAGAGCTTCGTTACGCACTTGAAATTTCTTGCTTCATTCTCTAGCCAAGATATGTATTTATTTTCAATCTACGGGAAGAATACAATATTGGCCAATAGTAGATGTTTTTCATGGTTTCTTAGATTTAAAATCATACATCATCCTTCTCAACACATGCTTTAATTTTATTGCAGGAGGCTGTTATTATTATTATTATTATTTTAAAATTATGTTCATCACATACCTCTCGAACAATGTCCGTAATTTGCTCTTGTTTCACATGGGTATCCGCCCGTGAAAAGTTAATCATAAAGTCATCGAGCGGCACAGCCAAAGTGCAATTCTCAAATATTCAAAATATAGAGTGACCTCTACGGGAACGTTCAGACCATCATTCGAGTTTGCATACTTGCCTTTGTATAGAAGGTTCCTTCAACTTCGTCTGAGCATTTGCTCCCTTCATTTTATTTTCTAATTTGGAAATACCAAAAACAGTCAAGTTTTGTTCATTCATAGAATTATGCATCATATTCATTTTGGGTTTAAACTTTTTACTTGACTTGTTGACTAATTGTTTGTCTGTGTTAAGAACCTATTAAATATGTTTGAGACAGGTTATTACTTGGAATTAATTGACTATTCTTTTAAACTTTGAAAAAGATTTTTTATCGAATAAGTGATATGCAATGAATGCACACCTCTAAGTTTAAAAGCAAATAGCAGGACAGCATAGAAAATGGGAACACCCAAAAAAGCTATTACATTCCAATAAATATGCTCTTGTGAATGAGCTAGAGAAGACGTTGGACAGCAGTTAGATAAAATAAATAGGAATGGGAAAAAACCAACAGCGATTACCAAAAAATGAAAGAGATCAGCAGCTTCATCGTAATACCTGCTGGACTGCTTCAATTTTCTACCGTAAAATAATTGCTCTACAACAAAAAGCATCATTAAACACCAACATTAAGGCTTCCAGATAGGAGCCTTTTTCTCTGATATTAAGCACGAAGCAGGACGGGAGTAAAAAACGATGACGATGCTAAGAGGAAGAGTCGCAAGTTTGA
Source organism: Nicotiana glauca (assembly GCA_026770625.1). Lineage (NCBI taxonomy): Eukaryota > Viridiplantae > Streptophyta > Magnoliopsida > Solanales > Solanaceae > Nicotiana > Nicotiana glauca. The sequence continues at coordinate 3,317 of MU789988.1, forward strand.
GAAAAAATTTTATCACTCAATTCTCAGAGCTAAGCCGGAAGTTTTATTCTTCATGAATTCAATCTTTCCCGTTTAAGATCTTAACATCTTATTGTTGATAACAATTTTTATTTGGACCTAATTTCCAGGAATTGAGAAAATCATATTTCAGACTCATAGTAAAAAATCACCATTGAAATGAAAGTTTTGCCCCAAAAACTCAAACCAAATCTGAAGACAAAACTCTTCTTTTGTTGTTGAATTCTAATCCTAAAAAAGAATCTTAAAGTAAATGAATTTACAATCACGATGTGCTTCTTTATCAACTATTCCCAATCACAACTCACACATTTTACACATAACAAACCTTAAAACCCTTCCCTAATTTTTCAAGTCAGCAGTTGAAGCCAGCTATGAAATTGAGTATCAGCAGAACCCAACAATTAGGCGTGATAAAGGAAAGAGGAGAAGAAGATCTGGACAAAAATCGAAAGAAGAGCATACCTGAGAATGGAACACAGAAGAAGATGAACTGAAAATGCATTAGTTGAAGGTGTGAACAAAGGAAGAGGCTTCTGTTGTCATCGCACAAACACGTTCTATGGGCACCACCTGTCAAAATAGGTACGCGTGTTAGCCTTAAGGATAGTAGCTAACTGATGAAATGACTAAAGTGAGAACCGATGCGGTGGCCCTCCAGTTTTGGATTTAAAGGTCCAAAATACCCTTAAACAGAAATTAAAAGACAGGTAAGCAGCCATGTCGAAAACCAGCTCTTCTAATATATAGAAAAATGTGAGTTTTGATATTTAATTCGTGTATAAAATAATGTTAGCCTAATAATAGTGCCCATCTTTAATTTGCTATTTTCTGATTACATTCCTCTTTCGTTGAAATTATATCAATAAAAAAATCAAAAAAACGTCTGAAAATATTTCACGATTTATAGTTTTGTAAATTATCCTCATTCTCACCTCATTTTTCTCTCGTTTTTTTCCTAGTTGAGTTAATAACGAATAAAATTGCAGACTAGTAATTCTCTTTCCTTTGCCCTAGCACAAGTGTATCAAACAAAATTTAATCAATGACCAAAATACATTAAGAAAAAAACATCATATTTTTTCCATTTAAGGAATTACATAATAAAAAAAAAGATTTCTAACTTCATAGTTTGTGCACCCTATTTATACCCCTAACAATATGAACAATTTGCAACATACTTTGATAATCAAATTCAAAAGATTAATTTGACACATTTCCCTCATAGGCAAAATGGCCAACTCCTCTACCACTTTATGCATGTTGCTCCTCATTGTTGTTGTATCAGGTATGATGACATTAATTTCTCTCGTCAATCAGATTTGTAACTAATATCTTAGAAACAGTCACTGAATTCTAATAATCACTTGATATAATAATAGTAAAATAAATTATAAGATGAGACATCAAACGATTTTGTACATATACATATGTACGTATATAGTGATTTTCGCGCCATACTTATTTTTAGGTTCGATGGTGGTAGCAAAGCAATGTATGACTAATTTGGGCACATGTGGTAGCAAACTCTGTGACACACAATGTTGTGAACAGAATTGTTTTGACAATTTCAGGTCAAACAATCCAAATGCACTTTGTGAAATAGCCCCTGGAAGTGCAGTTCGTTTATGTAATTGTTACCATGATTGTGTTTAGAGTTTTAAGATTAATATTCATGTTTTAGAAATATGAAATTTGATATAAACCACATTGAAACTGTGTGAATTTCAAACTAATGCTTCAATTAAAAAAAAATAAAAATAAAAAGAAGAAGAAGAAATATAAACAGTTGCGATGTGGATAGAAAAGGTTATTTTTGGTAAAACAGGAAATATTTTGTGGTATTTAATTTGCGTATAAAGAAGGCTAGCCTAATAGTAGCGGCCATCTTTAATTTTACATTACTTTTGCGTTGAAGTTATGTCAATAAACTAAAAAACAAAATAGCATCTGAAATATAACATGATTTAATTTAGTAAAGCGTCCAAGGGTAAAAATAGAAAGAGTGGAAAAGAAGGTATATAACCAGAAGCCGTCAGTTCGAGCTGTTGGTATAAAATTGTCTTTGTTAGCGCGAATCCGCATCCAATCAGATCTCAATATGAATACCGAACACCCGAGTGAAAATAATAATAATAATAATAATAATAATAATAATAATAATAATAAGGTATCAAGAGCATGTTTCGAATTCGAGCCCTGGGTATGGAAAAATCCTTGGTTGGAAGCGCTTTCCCCTGAATGAGGCCCTACGCGGCGCGAATCTAGATACAGTTGAGCTCCAATGCGAATATCGAACACCGGATGGGAAAAAAAAAAGAGCATGCTGAGTAGTCTATTACTATTATTAAAAGAGTTGTTTTGCATAAGAAGTCCATAAGTTTCACTTTTTGGCACTCTAACCCCTTTGGTTTAGTTTTTTTAATTACGAATTTACCCCACTAACATTGTAAAAGTTTCAGTTAGACCCCTGTCAATTAGTTAGGGCTTCTTATATTCTACTATCGAAACCATTTTTGGGGTTATCAATGAAAATTATTTCTAACTTCCTTTAGCATACCATAGCTCTTAGTTGGAATTCCTTCCCAGATTTTCGGAATGTAAAAATAAAATTAGTTTCAACAGAAAAAATGACTCATCATATGATTAATCCGTTATACAATGGAGTGCTGTATATCCTTATCTTCCATGCACATAATGTGAGTGCATCTATTTGTATCGATTTGTGGTACATTCAAACCCCTGGAACACGTACCGGCGTTTGTTCTGATATCTTTTTATGTTATAATGAAGTGTTGTTATAGAGAACATATATTATACTATAACATAAAATCGGTTCCGAAAAAATTTGACTTTTATTGTGAATAACGGTTATACATGGATGTTGTTATAGAGAAGCCTTATTGTAATTAAATATATATGAACTATTAATGAAAACGAATAGCTCGTATTATGGCTGTCAAATTTGGCCCAAGCTCAAATGACCAGCTCAACTCGCCCGAGGTTGGGCTTGTTATTGACTCGTCCATTTATTGAAGAGGAATTTTCAGAAACCAGTATTTTAGTGGCTATTAACTTCCTATAGCTACCATATACATAATTACTTCATATAGCTTCTATTCAGTTTTTACGATAGTGTATTCGCTGTATTCGCGTTGCTGTATTCATGAATACAGCAACAAAAAACGGCTAAAAATAAGGGTAGTCCAGCTGTAAGTGCATGCATTCACATGTATTCGCGCCATGTATTTATGAATACAGCAGCAAAAAGCGCCTAAAATCAGGGCAATCCAGTTGTACGCACATGTATTCACATGTATTCACGTTGTTGTATTCATGAATACAGTAGTAAAATGCACCCAAAATCAAGGCAGTCTAACTGTATGCGCATGTATTCACATATACTCGCACCATGTATTCATGAATACCGTAATGATAATCACCTTAAAAATAGGTATATCCAGCTGTCTAAGAGAGAGAAAAACATAAATAACATATTTCATGTCTCAATGGTAATATATACCATGAATACTTATTTTTCTATAGAATATAAAGGGTAGCTATATAAAATAATATTTTAAAATGAGATTTTGGTTAATTGGCATCCAATTACAATACATAACAGAAATTGATAATTTTTTAACCTTATATTAGGTTAAGCAAAGATAGCCCCTGTTATGCCTCGCAATATCACGTCGATGTTATGCTCTCCAGTAATATATTACGATGATGTTACCCTCTGTAGTAATACATTACGATGATGTTACGCTTCACAGTATTAAGTTACGACAGTATTTCACCCAGCAGTATTACATTACAGTGATGTTATGCTTCCTAGTATTAAGTTACGACAGTGTTGCACCCAACAGTATTACATTACGGTGATGTCACGCTTTGCAGTATTAAGTTACAACGATATTGCACCCTGAATTATTGTACGTTGAATTTGTCGTAAGGTAATTGACATCAGTCCAAGTAAAAGATTATTTGGAAATTATAAGGATTATGCTATTTCACAAGTGATTACAAGAGGTGAAAGGAGGAGCAAGTCAAAGAAAACGAATTTTCGTCCAAGTTTGGCATGTTGGGACAAAATACGACTCGAGCTAAAATACTTGATATTTATGGACTAGTATCATATAAGATACCATATGACCATAATAGTAAGGTGTGTAAGGTATGTGAAAAGTGAGTAATATTTCAAGTAAGTGGGAATAATTCTCAATTTGCGGGTAATTGATTTATTATCGGGTAATAGAACATTACCCAATTAACTAATAAGTGGATAAAAATTTATAAATTATCCCCGAACACGTGGCAAGAAGCCACCAAGTCAAAAAGTGACTAAGTAGTCACTTATGCCTAGGTAGCAACCTAGGCATAAAAGTGTATGGAGGATTATCCTAAATGATCTGGTTACCATCCAATATGAATCAAAATGAGCAACCAGAAACGTTTTCGTCTCAAAATTTCAATGAAACCAAAAACTTTATTTCATTCCAAAATTTTCAGGAACCAGAAAGGCTACCTAGGCATAAAAGTGTATGGAGGATTATCCTAAATGATCTGGTTACCATCCAATATGAATCAAAATGAGCAACCAAAAACATTTTCGTCTCAAAATTTCAATGAAACCAAAAACTTTATTTCATTCCAAAATTTTCAGGAACCAGAAACAATTTTCGTCCATGAATTTCTAAGTAGCAGCGCAAATTTCGTTCAATCAATGAAGGTTTTCTAGCAGAATATTATGCGGAGTTTTTCCTAATCCAGGTATGTTAAGGCTATCCCTTCTTTCTTTTGGCATGTTCTATACGACACAAACGAAACGAGCAAATGCACAAATTTCATAAATGACTCTACTCATAGAAGTATTAGAGATATCTATGTTCTTGAATTTTCATGTGTCCTAATATTCTATCATCTGTTCATGGGCCTCAGAAAAAAATATGAAAGTTGAAAAGAGTTTACTTTATGATATTACTCAACGGCAAAATGGTTTTATGATATTCCGAAAGATTTTATTAACATAATTTTTAAGCATTGCATTTATGTACATTAACCCATGACGAGATGACATTATATACACACACACATATATATATATATATATATATATATGTATATATATGTATATGGGATATGAAAAAGGTTATGGCGTTATATACGCACCACCACCTGATCAGCTGGTATACATTGATGATTTTGCCCTCAGTGGCCAAGATGATATAATGAGATGCCCTCAGAGGATGATGATGTTATAAAATATGTACCTACGCATGAAATGACATTCATACGCATATGCATGATACTATAATTATTTCATGATTTACAAAGTTTTCAGACTTACAGGTGGAGTCATTTACTCTATGTTTTTTCCATGTCTGTTATGTGCCTTACATACTCAGTACATTATTCATACTAACGTCCTTTTTTGCCTGGGGACACTGCGTTTCATGCCCGTAGGTCTAGATAGACAGGTCAAGAGCCATCCAAGTAGGCTATTAGCTCAGCGGAAGATGTTAGTGCACTCCATTTGCTTCAGAGTTGCTTGTTTGGTTAGTAAAAGTTATATGTGTATTGTTTGGTATGACCGGACTCTATCCCGACCTTTATGAAAATTATATATTCTTAGAGGCTTATCGACAGATGTCATGTACGTAAAAGATTGTACGGCCTTGTCGGCCTATGTTTTGATTTTATAAATGACCAAGTTGGCCTATTAGGCCCGTGTGTCACGTATATATGATGATGTAATAAGAAAGATACGTCACGTTAGTACTCGGTTGGGTAAGGTACCGGGTGCCTGTCGCGGCCCCTCGATTTGGGTCGTGACAAAAGTGGTATCAGAGCAGTTCTTTCCTAGGGAATCTACAAGCCGTGTCTAGTAGAGTCTTATTTATGGGTGTGTCATACACCACACTTATAAGCACGAGGCTACAAGGCATTTAGGATTGTCACTCTTTCTTCTTATTCTAGATCGTGTGGTAGAGCTTACTTATAAGAATTTAAATTCCGAAATTCTTTTTTTTATTCGTAAAAAGACGATACCTACATTCAGAAAGAAGGATTGGAAAGAGAGAAAGTTGTGGAAGAGCTGAGTCAGAGGAATTGGATTTTTGTAAGATGCCTACGACAAGTAAATGTGAGGTCTTTAGCAGATCATGGGTGTACTGAAAGGTGTAAGCTTCCTGATAAGAAGCCTTAAGGAAAGAATGTCTATCCATCTTCATGATGAAAGACAATGAGAGATTAAGAAGATAAATACAAGTTTCAACAAGCAAAAGAAGCAAAATGGAAAAGGGTACGAGGCGCCCAGTTAATGAAGGTTAATAGCGTTTATAATTGAGGCATAGGAACATAAGATTTTTGAGTTATATTCAATAGTAACAGAGGTATATACAATTGGCCGCACCCATTGCAGATATGCCCTATGGGGGTTAACATAAGTAGTATAAAAAGATATGATGGATGAATTGTTTGCGTCAGTTGACATTTCTGAAGGATATTGCAAATGTGCTAATAGATCTTTTTATGAGACACCCAGATGGTGTACTCTAAAATAGTACAGCCAGATATGAGTACTACAAAAACATGCACTATAATTCTTGAAGGGATAAATATTACCTTAGTGTGGTTCGCGTCCCTAGTAAAGCGAGAACGTTAAGCAACTTAAAGAGCCACTGGATAGAGCAAAGGAAAGTTAAAATCAAAAGAATGTCTTGTTCAAGTTTTCATAATAAAGTGATAGGCATAAATGTTAGCGGAAAATAAAAAAAGAGTTAATGAAGCATTACGAGTAAGATGTGGTACATAGATGACAACGGTAGATCAAAGGATGACAATATTACAAAATTTATAGTCAAGTGAAGAAAGAGACGAGAGGTGACGGGCCTTAGGACTACAAAAGAATATAGGCCATACAGTCATGTCCTCATTTCGAGAAATAAGTTCGCAACATTAGCGCGATTACCAAGAGAAAAAGTTAGACCTCAGATTAATAGAAATTAATATGTGCTGGTAAACAAGATAAACTAAACATGAATTAGGGACCGAGTGATTTGATAATAGTATCATGAGAATTTCATATTGCGTTCCGGCAATAACATAATGGACAACAGAAGAAGATCCATGGCGAATTCAGAGGATGGTCATTCAGGAAAACACTTCCCTAAAGCAAGCAATGTGAGCAAAGTTAAGATTAAGGGACTATATGTGCTACTTACACTAAGTGCCACCATTGCGATTGAGGAATTTTGTTATCCTTGATACATAAGGATTATCGTAAGGAGAGTAAGGGTCATTGATGATGGGAAAGGATGCCAAAGATGGAGAGGAAAAACATCTACAGGCAGGTCGTCGCAGCTCCAAGTCTTAGTGATCCCTCAAAGGCGGGAATATGGAATGATAAAGGAAGAATGCGATAAAAATGAGAAAGGGATGAAATTGCACTTATCCGAATCCTACAGTTATGCTATGATTCCATAACGTTACGTAGCACGATGTCAGAAAAAGGAAGTAAGATTTCTTGCCCGGAAGGTTATTGATAAATAAGGAGCTAGTGCAAGAGGTAAATTAGACAAAGGAAATAACCTAAGAGAGATTACATGGAACATGGATATGAGAATGGGTCAATGAGTAGTTAGTAGTTGATTTAGGAAGAGCCTAGTCATGGCTAGATAAGAAGTTACAGACAAATCAGCAGATCATGCAAGATAAATGTAGTAAAATCCAACATGGAGATCTCATCCTCACAGTAATGTTATAAATTATTATAATACTTGAGATATATTCAAATAGGAATCGAGGTAGTTAAATATACCGTATGAGTGTTAGGGGATAAAAGAAAGTGCCACTAGGAAGGCAATCAAAACATCAGTTGAAGCAACCTTACAAGCATAAGGGCACGGAGGTAAGCAACTACGGATAATTATAGGCAAGGAAGGACATCAAAAGGTCCGTAATAAGCTCACAGCTTTACGAGGGTCAAGGGTTCTCCCTAAGTACTATAACGAAAGAGTAGCCGAGGAAATAAGGAAGAAGACTTCAACTTAAGTACAACGACCTAAAGAGGAAATGGTCGTGTAACAACAGTCTCATAACATTATAGCACTCCAAAGGAAAGTGGAACCTACCGTGACTAATGAACATTAAAAGTAATATTCGAGATCATATGAGTTGCATAAAAACTCTGGCATGTGTGGGCACTAAGATAAGCTAAGTATGGACGCAACAAAGGGGGTAGAAAGACCAGGAAAAGTAATAGCTAACGTTGAAAAAAGGCTAAAATGGAAAAAAAGAAATTATTCGATCAATGATCCAGAGTTGGTTACGTTATGAACTCACTTAAGGGTTCGAAGTTTTATACATACAGCATATATAGCCACAAAAGATTCTAGTATATGTTAAAAGAAAGGATTGAGCCCAGGCCATAGACAAAGGATTGAATTGTTAAAGGATTTTATCATGAATATCCCTCAGCACCTATGAAAGGCTAAAGTAATAACTAAAACCAGGAGCCGCAGGTCGGAAGATAGCTTAAGCCTACATGCCGATCAGAAGAAAAAGGAAACTAAAATTTTACATCAACAAAGTAAATCAAAAATCTGATTATTGGACCCAGAAGTTATAGGAATCATGATTGAGAAACCACCTCAAACTTTTTTTTTCTTGATTTCTAGGAGTAGTATTTCTAAAGAAAATGCAACATCTCTTTTTTTTTATTTTTGATTTATAACACACTTTTCATAAGCAAAAATAGAAAATATAATGGTAATTAAAAAAATCCGACATACTATACAAAACTAGAAAGTAAAAGACGATATAAAAAATAAATAAAAAATCTCCTTAAGCAACTTCTAAATGCAGAGGCCCTGGGGCATCTGTCATGCTCAAACTCCGGTAAGTAAATTCACACCTGTATGAGAAAACTTACACCAACATTATGTGAGACAATAACATTCCCTACTAGACACATGCAAGACATGGTTGCGATTATTTTTCAAAAATTAACCTATGTGGCTAAAAGTGTAAAATTTGGCTAAGACCCCGCAAAACCAAGAACCTAAGATTTACTAGGAAGACCGGACCCTATATGGGTTGCCTACGTATCACGCCCCGAAAAACGAGAATCAGGTATGCGTAGTTCGGAAAAATTGGATACGGGCGAGAATTAAAAAAAATAACTGATTTAGAGAAAATATATTTTTTGCTTTTTCTTGCAAAATCATGAAACATGCAAAATCTTTTTGGATTTTCTTTCTCCCTTTTTTTTTTTGATTTTTCGAAAAGTGATGAAAAAGTGCAAAGTCTTTTGAATTTTTCATGTATTTTTTTGTCCTTTTCTTAATAAAAAATGTAACAAAAAAATATAACTGAGCCCTACTTGCTTTATTTTTACACTTCACTCTTTTTTTTCTTTTTTTTTTTTATTTTTCATTTGCCCTCAACTTTTATTGGTCCGCCAAATGACCATTTTACCCTTGGATAAATGCAACATATAGCACATAGGATGCATCAAGATGGTCTGTTATTTTGGGTACACCTGTCCTAGACGGACCCAACCCCTGTGTTGAATCCTCTAAGTCAAATGCACGTGATGCAAACAAACGCTCCTACTAGGGATCTGGCATGAAGCTGTGTTTTTCTAGGTTTAAATCCTGGGGTTTTGGTCTAGATTTGGGGTACCCGAGCAGACAACTGGGGCCGAGGAGGGGGCGACGTACTGGGAGCACTAAAGTCTGCCCGGCCTTATCGCTTGCCCAGCCTCGCTCTATTTGGTATAATTTCTACAGAAAAAGCGGGCTACGCAAACGTATGCACCATTTTCAGAATACTCAGAGGGGTGACGTAAGAAGACAATTATATACAATTCAACAATATTAAAGCGGTAAACAGATAGCATTTAGCACAAAAAGGTTTACATAATACAGTAGTATCAACGATAAATAAAGCCAAGTAAAAATCATGAAACAAGCTCGAATTCTTGAACCCTGAATCAAAAATTCTGAGTTCGGTCCCCGGCAGAGTCGCCAGAGCTGTCACACCTCCTTTTCCATAACACCCCCAGAAGAAGGTATAATAAAGGGAGTTTTTCCAATTAAAGGACAACCGAAATGGGATTATATTATTTAAAAAAAATCAGAGTCGCCACTTGAGATAATTTATGGCGTCCCAAGTCACCGGTTTAAAATCCCGAATCGAGAAAAGATTGAATTTGTTTACAATCTACGAACACAGAAATTCGGGTAAGGAATTCTGTTAACTCGGGAGAAGGTGTTAGGCACTCCCAAGTCCCGCGGTTCTAGCACGGTCGCTTTGATCATACTTGGCTTATTAAATTATTTAATCACTAATTTTGGAACCTATGTGCATTTACCTCTTACCGCTTTTAATTAAGAAAAATTATCCTGAAACGGGTTACACATACGTAAAACCATTTGTTTGGCGCGTCAAAAATTGTGTCACGCGAACGTGTCCATAATTAACAAAACTTCATTATTATTAAGAAATTTTAGGCCGAAGTTGCGCAAACGCATACCCCGATTTTATTTTTAGAAGCATAATTGTGTTACGCGGACGTATATACAATCACACTAGTATTTGAAAACGACCCTAAAGACTTTTCTACGAATATTAATCATTTTTAATATCTAGTCTAATAGCGGTCCACACATTATCATTTTGTTTGGCATGACACACCTCAATTGTACTTTTAAAGGGTATTTAAACTAAATCATGGAGGGACACAAACCATTGCTATCTATTATGGCTCGCCTCCGTTTCAATTGGAAAGCATGATTAATGAAAAAAGAAGATTCATCAAAGCTTTTGACCCAAGCACCCTACACATAAATGGGAGTAGACAATTCCAACTCAGGCCCAATCTTGGGCCCAAGTCTTTATGGCAGGTTGGTCATCGGCAGAAAATGAGACTGCAAGTCGAGTCCCTGAACTTGCAAGTCTTGAGTTATTAAATAAGCAAATAAAGGGAATCCCATTCCCAGGTCTTTACAATATCAGTTTGAAACCGCCTGGCACCTATTTGACCAATTTATCCTTCTGGCCCCTAACGATACATAGTACATATAATTTGATTCACTGCGCCTCAAACAAATGTAATGCTTAATATACCAATCAAACAACTTCAAGTCAATTTGGAACAGTCATCGAATCCTGCTTGAAAAATATAGAACTCATGCTGGGCCTTCTTTTTTAGAAGAAAATTATGTGACTTACCAAACCAAGTTTCATTTTAAAAGAATATGCAGGCTCATTTCTGCTAAGTAACACGTATTTGCACCAATTAAGATTAACAGCCATGAAAACTCAATCCCTGGACTAATTGATCAACTCTCTAGACTAAATGCATCCCCACCTTTAAGAATCAACATGATAAACTAAGATGATAAAAGAGATATCAAATACTTATATCCATAACAATCTTCTAGCTTTGACAAAAAGACAAACTAGCAAAATCAGCAGGGCCTAAGTTTCCAGTTAGTTATAAAACTTAAGACCAAAAGCAAAAAACTGAGAAAGATCATACAACCATTTCAGATTCTTACATAGCAGTCTTGACATTACTTGAACAGTACTATTTAAAGTTTAAAGCAGTGCATTTATTTACATAGAGTTCGAACCATATTACAACCCCAGCATTTTGAAAATATACACTAGATATAAGCAACTAAATCACACTAGTTATTAACATGAACCAACACTCAACTAAACCAGAAGCTAAATCAAACAAAATGAAGCATTTAATCACATATAATGGTAAGAATTGATAGCAAATACATCAAAATTTTGAGATATTTATTCGAATTTCAACTTGAACTTCCAAAGCTTCATACGTGCTAATCAATGCTCAATTCCATGCTAAGTTTGGGTAGTGTACCTGGAGATTATAGAAGGAAAAGAGGTGATTACAGTAAGCAAGCAACAACAGCAGCACTCAGCACCCAAAAATGAACCAACCGACTAGTTTTGAAATCAAAGATGAGATGCAATAGTCCAGACGCTAATTTCAGACTCAATGAATCAACAGACCCCAAATCAAACTTGAATTGAACCAAACTTCAAGCCATTTTCACTCTAACTGAAGTAGCCAATTTTAAAAAGATCAAAATCTCAAGACTTAGGCAAAATTCTAATGGAACACTAAACTTGCCATCCTTTTTTAGCCGTTTGAGTTTTTTCTGGGTTTTTATCACTAAAGCTCTGCCTTCTAAGGCAAGAAATGGGGCCTTTATAGGCAAGCCAGTAGGGCAACTTTTCAGATTTTATTTTACCCCTTAGGTCCCTGATTTTATGACTTGTTTGCTAAGTTATCATCTGAAATTTAATTATAAGCCCTTGCTAGAAGCTTCTAGGAGTTTCTTAGGTGGTTACTGCAAAATTCTCTACCCAAAGACCCCAAACTACCCCTCAAACCTACTAATTATAACTTTAGAGACCAACCTGGGTCAAGTTAACCCACGACCCCAAATGAACGAGTCTCTTAACTGGTTCAATGATTGACCATATTTAATACAAGAACATAAACCATCACGAATGCTCAAGAAAAGAAGATCGAATTCAGAATAGAAAATACGTAACACTTCCAAACTTTGCGATTAAACCTAACTTTAATTACCAACTAAATGAACTCCATTATTAAGGAAAACAAGACAGAAATGAAGCAAGTAAAAAAAATGAGACACAAAAATACCCAATTAGCAGAGTCGTGGGATAAGAGAATGGGCAATGCCAAATTAACACCAAGATATCTTGACATAGCGAAGAGAATCAATGAACGATTACGATGATGCTTGGCTGGTCGGTGTTGACTTGGCCGGAATTCGGTGTGCTTCGAACCAAAAGTGACACTAATCGATTGTTTTTAATGAGAACATTCGATTGGCATAAATTTTGGCTCGAATCGAGCCTTGAAACCACTGGAAATCAAAAGGAGGAGCGGATTAGGGTTTTGTTCTTTTTCTTGGAATTTTAGATTTGGAATTAAAGCAAATGGGTGAGGATTTTGGGGAAATTGGTGGTAGATGTGAGATGAGAAGAGTGTGGTGGTTGTTTGGTGTGAATTTAGGGGTGATTGAATGGTGGCGCCACCGGCCGCGGCATAGGAATCAAGGGCGGCGCCCTAGGGTTTGGAAATTTTGGCGATTTCTGGTGAGATTCGAGGGGAGCGGATGGTGGCATGGGTATGAGGGGAAGAAGGTGAAGCTCTGGTGCAATTTTGGCGATCATCGGAGACCTGTCGTCGCCATGGGGCGATTTCCGGCGGCGGCGGACGGTGGCATTACGGGAAGGCTTGGAGACGAGGAAGGGGTAGGGGGGATGTGTTTGGACATATAAGTATTATGTGATCCCAGCTTCAAAACCGTCCGATCAAACAACCTCGACGGCTATGATTTAATGGGGCCAAACGCCGTCGTTTTGGTATGGCTGAAGAGGTGGACCGGGTTGGGGTGCAGGTTTGGGCTAGTTTTAATGCTATTTGGACGGGTGTGAAGGAAAAATACTTGGGCCTTGGTAATTTTAATTGATTTTGGCCCAACTGTAAAAATCTGATCTCTTTTTCAAAATCTTTTCTTTTTCTCTTTTTCTCTTTTTCTATTGTTATTATTTTTATTTTTTCTCTTTTTTCTTCAAATTTAAATAAAGATCTAAATTAAATCCTATAACCTAATTAAGCCAAAAAGCTAATTACACCTAAATAATAATTATCACATTTAATTAAAACAAATTGAAAGAAAAAATCACATAAAATCAAAGTCAAAATTAAAGGTGCAAATTAAACCACTTTTCTTTTTTTATTTTATAAAATGACTAATTACTAATTAATTCCTAAAAATGTCAAATTAAATTATAAATGCAAATGCCCGTATATTTTGTGTTTTTATTTAATAAAAATAAAATAAATATGCATAGACAATTAATGGAAAATGACACGAAAATTCGCAAAATTTCAAATATTGCAAAGAAATTATTTTGTTTTGAAATTGTGGGAGTAATTTATATGGGGCATAAATCACGTTCTCACAGCTGCCCCTCTTTGCTCGGAAACACGAAGAGTTTTCGTGCAAAGATAAAGTGAGCAGATACAAGTGATTTTTGCCCGTTCGAATACTCCATGTGAAGCATTTTTGAAAGATTTGACCGCACCCTGCTTCTGATGTTGCCTACATATCCTTGGCTAAAAAGGAATCAGGTCAGTGTAGTTCAAGAAGGTTTGGTAGCTGGGACTACCATGAAGCTGTGATTTTACTGTTGCTGCTGCTGCTGCTGCTTACTGAACCCCCTTATTACACCATGTCAAAGATAAAAAGAAGCTAGACTAGACTATGATCTATGGTTTACAAAAATCCTATCTATATCTTCAAACTTGCTCTTGTGGTTCTTGTTGCCTTGTTGACTTGTATTCTCCCGATGATATCCCTTTGTTGCCGCCTTGAATTATAATCTGAGATGTTTTTCCTTTCTCCAGGTGGATGCCTGATTGCTGAACTTGAATGTATTCCCTGCTCTCCAGGCGAGCTCCTAATTGCTGAACTTGAAATGTATTCTCATTATTTCCAGGCGGGCTCTTGACTGCTAAACTTGAAATATACTCCCTTGTTCTCCAGGCGGGCTCCTGACTTCAACAAAATAGACAAAACAAGGAAAATCTCTTACCCCGATTTGGTGGCTGGGCATCATATTACCAGATATCAGTAAGAATTTGAAAGCTAAAACTTTAATTGCACTCCCTTGTTTTCCAGGCGGGCTCCTGACTGCTGCACGTGGAATGTATTCCTTTGTTCTCCAGGTGGGTACTGACTGCTAACTTGAGATGTATCCCCATGTTCTCCAGGCGGGATCCTGACTGCTACATTTGAGATGTATTCCCTTGTTCTCCAGGCGAGCTCCTGATGCTGACTTGAAATGTGTTCCCTTGTTCTCCAGGCGGGCTCCTGACTTCAACAAAATAGATAAAAACAAAGAAAATTTTTTGCCCTAGTTTGGTGGCTAGGTACACATGTGGTTGTAAACTAAATCATGTTGCCAAATATCAGTAAAAACTTGAAAGATAAGACTTGAATTGTACTCCCTTGTTATCCAGGCGGGATCCTGACTGCTAAAATTAAAATGTATTCCCATGATTTCCAAGCGGGCTCTTGATTGCTGAACTTGAAATGTATTCTCTTGTTCTCCAAGCAGGCTTCTGACTGCTGACTTGAAATGTATTTCCTTATTCTCCAGGCGGGATCCTGACTGCTGACTTGAAATGTATTCCCTTGTTCTCCAGGTGGGCGCCTGATTGCTGAACTTGAAATATATTCCCTTGTTCTCCAGGTAGGCTCCTGATTTCAATAAAATAGACAAAAACAAAGAAAACTGCTGCCCCAATTTGGCATGTTACCGAATATCAATAAGAATTTGAAATGTAAAATTTGAATTATACTCATTTGTTCTCCAGGTGGGCGCCTGATTGTTGAACTTGAAATGTATTCCCTTGTTCTCCAGGTGGGCGCCTGATTGTTGAACTCGAAATGTATTCCCTTATTCTCTAGGTGGGCGCCTGATTGCTGAACTTGAAATGTATTCCCTTGTTCTCCAGGTGGGCGCCTGATTTCAACAAAATAGATAAAAACAAAGAAAACTTCTGCCCTAATTTTTATCAAAAAAAATGTTGTCAGTTTAAAATGGTGGTTTGTTGATGGCATTCTTGCTGAGGATGCCTCCGCTGCCATGTTCTACTTTGACCTGCTTCTCCGAGTTGGCCCTGAACCACTTGACTTTTTGACTGACTTTCAAACCCCATGACCTTTGACGACCCGAGTGTTCTATACCCATACTGTTGTTTTACACCTCTAACCCCTTTATCTGAACCTTTGCATCTCCCACGATATTACCAAGTGATTCTACCGATGAAACTTTCGGTGATTCCTTGTATCCCACTTTACATCATGCTATCTTTGGTATGTTCTGGCCACACTGTGCTTTGCAATTTGGAAGCTGGTAGTGAGCTTTGAAATCCTTTCTTATTTGCTATGAACAAAACTAACATTGAGACATCTTAGAGAAACAAATCCCAAAAGAAATGAAATGCACTGACCTTGAGAGTTAAGGAGAAAGAAAATCCAAAACTAGACGACTTGCTAAAAGGAAAAAAGGAAAGGGACTTATCTGAGTGGAACAGCTGGTACCAGTGACCATGACATGCATTTCGGACTAATCGGCCCAATCCGTCCAACCAATCAACTTTCAATTGCCATACTTTGTTGCCCCAAAATTCCATACCCTGATTTCTTCACCCCAAACCCTAACCTTGTTCATCCTGCGGTGTCCTGAACGGTTTTCAACCACAGACCTCTCCCATTTGTTCACTTCTCAACTCACTTTCCCCTTAAGGTTCCCGTGAGGGTTTTCACCTATAAGACTCTCTCATTTCTGATTTCTCTCAACTCACTTTCTCCTTAAGGTGCCCGTGAGGGTTTTTACCAATAAGACTGTCTCATTTTTCATTTCTCTCAGCTCTCATCGCCTTACGGTGCCCGTGAGGGTTTTCACCAATAAGACTCTCTCATTTTTTATTTCTCTCAACTCCCGTCGCCTTACGGTGCCTGTGAGGGTTTTCACCAATAAGACTCTCTCATTTTTCATTACTTTCCTGCTTGGACTGGAGTGTTGCCCCTGATATGAATAACCTCTTCTTGTTCGACTTGACATTTCTTGAAGACTGATCATAAGGTCTTTCTTTGGACCGTAATGTGGGCTTTTGGATAGGGTTAGAAAGAAAGGGTATTAAAGGATCAAAAAAATTTAGATGGGTTAAAAATTACAACTTTTGGAAACAGATTTCTTACAATGACCGCAACTTCTGCCCCAGTTTCATATTTGGGGACTTTGGATTTTTATTTTGATGGGACCGAACCGTGAGGCTGCCTACGTATCCTTAAAAGGAATCAGGTCGAACGTAGTTCATGTCATAGTAATTGCTTTGTTGTTGTGATTTTTCCTTTCTTTTCCTTACACATTCTCTTCTTTCCATTTCTTTCTTCCTTTCCTTTTTGGTTGTTTTGTTGGTTTTTTTTTCTTTTTCTCTTTCTTTTCTTTTTCTCCTTTCCTTTTGTTTCTCTTTTCATTCTTTTCTTTTTTCTCTTTCCTTTGCTTGTGTTTCTGACCTCTGCTATTGATTCCGAAAGAGGGATATGAAAGAAAATAAATAAGGCTCAAAGGGGTAACAAAGGATAAAGTGTTTAGATAGCAGAACAAAACGTCTTCGTCATTCCAATCTCCAAAACATGCCGAGTACAAACAAATACAAAAAAAATCAAAGAAAATCATACATAATATCTCTTGACCTCATCGGAATTGATAGCCATTTATACACACTTGCCTTCCATATCTGCTAAATACAAAGCACCATTGGACAACACTCTCATCACGATGAACGGCCCCTGCCAATTTGGGGCGAACTTGCCTTTGGCATCAACCTGATGTGGAAGGATACGTCTCACCGTTGCTGATCCACTTCGAACTTTCATGAACGCACCTTCTTATTATATGCTCTTACCATTCACTGTTGATACAATTGGCCATGCCATACTGCTGCCAATCGTTCTCATCGATCAAACTCAATTGTTCCAGACAGGTTTCGACCCATTCATCATTTATCAATCTGTGCTTCATCATCACACTCCATTAGATTCTCAGAATTAACTTGGCTTTCAAAACTCGGTTGAAGACTCCTCATGCATGTTATGTTACTGAAACCAGCATAAAAAGAACTGTACAAGAAAGAAAAGAAAAACAAAAATGAAACTATCAGGAATGAAGAAGAAGGGAAATTACATTTCACTGATATTGAAGGATAATAAGGTTTAACACATCCAAACGGACGGAACATAGAATCTAAATCACAACGCTGGAATAATCCTGACAACTAAAAGGAAATCAAAGCCCACTACCAAAACTCCCTCCGAGTAGGAAGATGAGTAGCCTCCCAATTGTTGATCTTCATATTCGGCTTGACGAAATGCACCTCTTCATCACCAGAACATTCCCCAATTTCTACCGTGTTCACTTCGTCAAATAGACTTTGGACCCTCTCAAATCAACTCCTCATCAAAGACAACCATAGGCTTTGGCACTGCTGATACCGGACGCTTCACTGCCTCTGACTTGACAAAAGTCCTGAAGAGGTGTGGGATAAGCCTAGAGAGTGGCCATGATTTCTTTTCCAACTTTGTAGCCTTCTTCACATCATCCCATATAGGCTTGAAACCCAGACCATTGTACCCAGATTTTTACGTAGAGATACAGGCTGCACAACACCTTGCAAAGATGCGCCCAGACCTTTACCCGGCACGAAACCATACTTTAACATCTCATTAGCTACCATGCAGATCGAAGGTGATAGCCTCGGCCTTGGAATGCATTTTCCTTTAGGAATCTTTTCAATAGACATCATTTTGGTAGTTTGATAAGCTAAAGATCCTTGATCATGTCCAGCCTTAATAAATGGAACGGATGAATCTTCATAAAAGGATAAATTCTCTTCCCCACGCACAACTATCTCTTGTTTGTCCTACTCAGATTTCACCATTTGATGTAGCGACGATGGCATTGCCTTAGCCGCATGTATCCAAGGCCTACCCAATAATAAATTATACGAGGCAACCACGTCTAGCACTTGAAATTCCACACTGAAACCAACTGGCCCTATCACCAATTCAAGCGTTATATCTCCAGCAGAACCTTTTCCTTTCCCATCAAAACCTCGAACACCTACACCGTTCACGTGGATTCCTTCGGTGCCGATCTTTAACTTTTGCAAAGTGGATAGCGGGCAAATATTTGCATTGGATCCATTATCAACCAACACCCTGGTGACAAAATAATCTTCGCACTTCACCGTGATACAAAGAGATCGATTGTGTTCCGTACCCTCTATAGGAAGCTCATCGTCCGCAAAAGTGGTCCTATTTGCTTCGAAGATCCTGCTAGCAATCTTTTCTAATTGATTTACTGTGATGTTATCGGGAACTTGTGCCTCTTCCAGAATTTTCATTATGGCCCCGCGATGTTCATCCGATTGTGTCAAAAAAGATAACAGAGAAATATTAGTTGGAGTTTACCTTAATTGTTCAACAATAGAATAGTCTTGCACTTTCATTTTTCTCAAGAACTCTTCGACCTCCTCCTCGGTCACTGATTTCCTTACTGGCATTTGGCTACCCTTGAAGAGTTTGGCCTTTCTTAGTTCTTTGGAGGAAAGACATTCTCCGAAATGATTTGATCCTCTGATCTCAACAAATTCTTCCTCCACTTCTTTTCCTTTATGTGTCATTATTGCTCGTTTGCAGTTCCCCGGGACATCCTTTGTCTTAGTCGCTATCAACTGAGTCATTGATTTAATAGCAACATGGGTAACGGGAGACCATTTCACAACTACGAAAGGCTTGCTTGGCATCCCTAATACCACTAACTTTGGCTTTTTCCGACTTGCCCCGACACCATTCGAAGACCCTTCTACAAACAACACACGTTTTCTAGATACTTCATCTTGCTCCACAACCTTAGCGGATTTTTCAATTTCAACGGGAGGCCCGAGATGAGGAGTGTACCAGTATGGATTCGAGGTCTTGAATGTTGGTTTTGTACCATAGTATTGGGCATCAGGAACTTTGAACAAGGTTTCACTAGAAGATAGAAGGATGTTGGCATGGGGAGGAGCAGGGTAATTATGGCAAGGGGTAAAGCCTGGGGCATGTTAGGAGAAGAGTCGAACGGCATTGGGAATATGGGATTGTTATGGTAGTGGGATAGAAGAAAGACTTTCGATGTAGGGTAGAGGGTGCCCACTAATCCAAGCCCGGTACATCTCCGTTATCTGGCGTTTCAACCTTTGGGCCTCTTCCTTCAACTCAGATTCCGATTCGACAACACCTATGTCCGATCCCTTGCGAGGCATGGCTGTCTTGCTGTTTGACCTAGCGTGCATGGATGACTCGCCCAAATACCACAAACTAACTACCTTTCTGCTATTAATAACAAGGATAACAAGGAGGGGCAAAATAAGCCAACATGTTAGCGTTAGGGCATTTATCAGGTAATAACATCACATTGCGTGCAATGCACCTATCAACAATTAACGGCTATAGAATGACTTCGAGGGTCATAAGGTCACTTGGCATCATCCCAATTTATTCATTCCAATCCTCTGCTTTCTTGGCTTGCTCATTTTCCTTCCTCGTTTTCCTTCTAATTATCACTTTTTTCTTTCTTCTTATTTCTCATATCCCATGATTTCATCATCTTTTTCTTCCTTCCTTTCTTTTTTTTTTCTTCTCTTTTTTATTTTAATAAAATAAAAAAAATGATTCGACCGAACCCTATCTAGGTTGACTACATATCATGACCCCGCATAAATCAGATCTTTGCGTAGTTCGGGAAGAGCGGAAATAAAATAAACAAACTAACGTTCCTTTTTTTATTACCTTAATGACTACTCCGATGAGAAAAGAGAAATAAAAGAAGCAAATTTTTTTTTCTTTTTTTTGAATTTTTTAAACTTAATGTTCTATAACCTAATCTAAACTCAAGCTTAACGGGCATATTTTTTTTGTCCTTTTTTTTTTGAAACAAACACTCTACGGGAAATTATTAAGGAAAAATTCTAGAGGAGAAAAATATTTTTTGATTCTTTTTATGTTTTATTTTTAGGAAGAAAATCTAAAGAATAAATCACAGAAAAATATTTTGAATTTTCGCAAGATTTCGAAACAAACAATGCAAAAGATGAAACAAAATATTTTCGGATTTCAAATTTGATTGCCTAAAGAAGAAATTCTAATGATAAACAAAGATAAAGTTTGTTTCTTTTTTCTATGTACAATATCCTAAAGTTCTAATGAAAATAAAAAAAATTTATTTTTCACTAATTTCCCAAAGAAACACCTCAAAAGAAAATCTTTTTGAATTTTGGAATTAATATCTTAAAGAAAATCTTTTAAAGAGATACTAAAAGAAAATTCTCTTCTTTTTGAACTTTTAGTCCTAAATTTTTTTTTCTTTTTTTAATTTCTAGATACTAGTTTCCTAAAATAAAACCACCTCAAACTTTCTTTTTTTTTCTTCTTGATTTCTAGTAGTATTTCTAAAGAAAATGCAACATCTCTTTTTTTGATTTTTGATTTATAACACACTTTTCAGATGCAAAAATAGAAAAAACAATGGTAATAAAAAAAACCCGACATTACTATACAAAACTAGAAAGTAAAAGATGACATAAAAAAAAATCTCCTTTAGCAACTTCTGAATGCATAAGCCCTGAGGCATTTGTCATGCTCAAACTCCGGTAAGTAAATTCACATCTGTATGAGAAAATTTAAACCAAGATTATGTGAGACAATAACATTCCCTACTAGACACATGCAAGACATGGTTGAGATTATTTTTCAAAAATTAACCTATGTGGATAAAAGTACAAAATTTGGCTAAGACCCCGCAAAGTCAAGAATATAAGATTTACTAGGAAGACCGGACCTTATGTGGGTTGCCTACGTATCACGCCCCGAAAGACGAGAATCAGGTATGCGTAGTTCGAAAAAATTGGATATGCCCGAGAATTAAAAAAAAACAACTGATTTAGAGAAAATATATTTTTTGCTTTTTCTTGCAAAATAATGAAACATGCAAAATCTTTTTGGATTTTATTTCTCCCTTTTTTTTGATATTTTTTATTTTTCGAAAAATGATGCAAAAGTGCAAAATCTTTTTGAATTTTTCATAACAAAAAAACATAAATAAACCCTACTTGTTTTTTTTTTTTTTTTTGGAAAACCACTAGGCATTTCCTAGGACTAGTTTTTATATATAAAAATAGAAATTCGAAAATAAAGTGTCTGGTGCTCTTACAAAATGTGAAAAATAAACTATGACGATTACATGCTTCTTACTATCAATATTGAGAAAAGAGCTCAACATTGATATCATATTTGATCTAGAACTAATAATCATTGTATAATAAAAACTAGCCCATGAAAAGTAGCAGGCCTTTGCATCCTTAAGAGCCCAGTCTATTTGTGTGCACTTGTAGCTTGTATATGTAGACGAAAGTAGCCCAAGTATGTCCAAGCAATTCCATTTCATAAAAGCCTAAATCAGCGCTCCATATTGCTTGCATGTGTAGTCACTTTCTGTCCAACTGCTGCCCGGCTCCTTAAATTGCAAATGTAGCCCTTCCTTGTTCCCATTCATGTCCTAAAGCACATGCACCTACGATTGGATACCATTAGCGAAAACAAGAAAGCTCAAAGGCTGGGCTGTAGCACGTGATCTCCAGATCTCCCGAGAGCACTGATGCACCCACGTTCCCTTTATTAAATTCAAGAGTCCATTGAGCATGTAATGGCCATTGCATCCCTACTTGCTTTATTTTCACACTTCACCCTCTTTTTTTTCCTTTCTTTTCTTCTCTTTTTTTTCTTTTTCTTTTCATTTTTTATTTGCCCTCAACTTTCAATGGTCCGCCAAATGACCCTTTTACCCTTTGAGAAATGCAGCATGTAACGCATAGGATGCATCAAGATGGTCTGTTATTTTGGGTACACCTGTCCTAGACGGACCCAACCCCTGTGTTGAGTCCCCTAAGTCAAATGCATGTGATGCAAACAGGCGCTCCTACTAGGGATCCGACATGAAGTTATGTTTTTCTAGGTTTAAATCCTGGGGTTTTGGTCTAGACTTGGGGTACCCGAGCGGACAACTGGGGCCGAGGGGAGGGCGATGTACCGGGAGCACTAAAGTCTGCCCGGCCTTATCGCTTGCCCAACCTCGCTCTATTTGGTATAATTTCTACAGAAAAAGCGGGCTACGCGAACGTATGCACCATTTTCAGAAGACTCGGAGGGGTGGCGTAAGAAGACAATTATATATAATTCAACAATATTAAAGCGGTAAACAGATAGCATTTAGCACAAAAAGGTTCACAGAATACAGTAGTATCAACGATAAATAAAGCCAAGTAAAAATTATGAAACAAGCTCGAATTCTTGAACCCTGAACCAGAAATTCTAGGTTCGGTCTCCAGCAGGTCGCCAGAGCTGTCACACCTCATTTTCCATTACACCCCCGGAAGAGAGTATAATAAAGGGAGTTTTTCCAATTAAAAGACAATCGAAACAGGATTATATTATTTTAAAAAAATTAGAGTCGCCACTTGAGATAATTTATGGTGTCCCAAGTCACCGGTTTAAAATTCTAAATCGAGGAAAGATTGACTTTGTTTACAATCTGCGAATACAGAAATCCGAGTAAAGAATTCTGCTAACGCGGGAGAAGGTGTTAGGCACTCCCGAGTTCCGTGGTTATAGCACGGTCGCTTTGATCATACTTGGCTTATTAAATTATTTAATCACTGATTTTGGAACCTATGTGCATTTACCTCTTACTGCTTTTAATTAAGAAAAATTATCTTGAAACGGGTTACACGTACGTATAACCATTTGTTTGGCGCGTCAAAAATCGTGTCACACGAACATGTCCACAATTAGTAAATCTTCATTATTATTAAGAAAGTTTGAGCCGAAGTTGCGCGAACGCATACTCCGGTTTTGTTGACGTATACATAATCACACTAGTGTTTTAAAACGGTCCTAAAGGCTTTTATACGAATATTAATCATTTTTAATATCTAGGCTAATAGCGGGCCACACAATGTCAATTTATTTGGCATGGCACACCTCAATTGTACTTTTAAAGGGTATTTAAACTAAATCACGGAGGGCCACAAACCATTGCTATCTATTATGGCTCGCCTCTGTTTCAATTGGAAAGCATGATTAATGAAAAGAGAAGATTCATCAAAGCTTTTGACCCAAGCACACTACACATATATGGGACTAGACAATTCCAACTCAGGCCTAATCTTGGGCCCAATTCTTTATGGCAGGTTGGTCATCGGCAGAAAATGAGACCGCAAGTCGAGTCCCTGAACTTGCAAGTCTTGAGTTATTCAATAAGCAAATAAAGGGAATCCCATTCCCAGGTCTTTACAATATGGGCACCTATTTGGCCAATTTATCCTTTTGGCCCCAAACGATACAGAGTACATATAATTTGATTCACTGCGTCTCAAACGAATGTAATGCTTAATATACCAATCAAACAACTTCAAATCAATTTGGAACAGTCATCGAATCCTACTTGAACAATATAGAACTCATGTTAGGCCTTCTTTTTTAGAAGAAAATTATGTGACTTACCAAGCCAAGTTTCATTTTAAAAGAATATACATGCTCATTTCTACTAAGTAACACGTATTTGCACCAATTAAGATTAACAGCCATGAAAACTCAATCCCTGGACTAATTGATCAACTCTCTAGACTAAATGCATCCCCGCCTTTAAGAATCAACATGTCAAATTGAGATTATAAAAGATATATCAAATCTGTATATCCATAACAATCTTCTAGCTTTGACAAAAAGACAAACTAGCAAAATCACCAGGACCTGAGTTTCCAATTAGTTCTAAAACTTAAGAACAAAAGTAGAAAACAGAGAAAGATCACACAACCATTTCAAATTCTTACATAGCACTCTTGACATTACTTGAACAGTACTATTTAAAGTTTAAAGCAGTCCATTTATTTACATAGAGTTCGAACCATATTACAACCCCAACATTCTGAAATTATACACTAGATATAAGCAACTAAATCACACTAGTTATTAATATGAACCAGCACTCAACCAAATCGGAAGCTAAATCAAACAAAATGAAGCATTTAATAACATATAATGGTAAGAATTGATAGAAAATACATCAAAACTTTGAGATATTTATTCGAATTTTAACTTGAACTTCCAAAGATTAATACGCGCTAATCAATGCTCAATTCCATGCTAAGTTTGGGTAGTGTACCTGGAGATTATAGAAGGAAAAGAGGTGATTACAGTAAGCAAGCAGCAACAGCAACACTCAGCACCCAAAAATGAACTAACCGACTAGTTTTGAAATCAAAGATGAGATGCAACAGTCCAAATGCTAATTTCAGACTCAATGAATCAGCAGACCCCAAACCAAACTTGAATTGAACCAAACTTCAAGCCATTTCACTCCAACTTAAGTAGCCGATTTTAAAAAGATCAAAATCTCAAGACTTAGGCAAAATTCTAATGGAACAGTAAACTTGCCATCCTTTTTTAGCCGTTTGAGTTTTTTCTGGGTTTTTATCACTGAAGCTCTGCCTTCTAAGGTAAGAAAGGGGGCCTTTTATAGGCAAGCCAATAGGGCAACCTTTCAGATTTTATTTTACCCCTTAGGTCCCTGATTTTAGGACTTGTTTGCCAAGTTATCATCTGAAATTTAATTATAAGCCCTTGCTAGAAGCTTCTAGGAGTTTCTTAGGTGGTTACTACAAAATTCTCTACCCAAAGACCCCAAACTACCCCTCAAACCTCCTAATTATTGCCTTAGAGACCAGCCTAGGTCAAGTTAACCCAACCCAAATGAACGAGTCTCTTAACTGGTTCAATGATTGACCACAGTTAATACAAGAACATAAACCATCACGAATGATCAAGCAAAGAAGATCGCATTCAGAAAAGAAAATACGCAACACCTCCAAACTTTGCGATTAAACCTAACTTTAATTACCTACTAAATGAACTCCATTATTAAGGAAAACAAGACAGAAATGAAATAAGTAAAAAAGCGAGAAACAGAAATACCCAATTAGCAGAGTCGTGGGATAAAAGATTGGGCAATGCCAAATTAACACCAGGATATCTTGACATAGCGAAGAGAATCAATGAACGATGACGATGATGCTTGGCTGGTCGGTGTTGACTTGACCGGAATTCGGTGAGCTTCGAAATGAGCCAAAAGTGACACTAATCGATTGTTCTTAATGAGAACAATTGATTGGCATAAATTTTGGCTTGAATCGAGCCTTGAAACCACTGGAAATCAGAAGGAGGAGCGAATTAGGGTTTTGTTCTTTTTCTTGGAATTTCAGATTTGGAATTGAAGCAAATGGGTGAGGGTTTTGGGGAAAACTGTGGTAGATATGAGATGAGGAGAGTGTGGTAGTTGTTTGGTGTGAATTTGGGGGTTATTAAGCGGTGGCGCCGCCGGCCGCAGCAGAGGAATCAAGGGCGACGCCCTAGAGTTTGGGGATTTTGGAGATTTCTGGTAAGATTCGAGGGGAGCAGATGGTGGCATGGGTATGAGGGGAAGAAGGTGAAGCTCTGGTGCAATTTTAGCGGTCATCGGAGACCTGCCGCCACCCCATTATGGTGGCGTTACTGGGAGGCTTGGAGACGATGAAGGTGTAGGGAGGGATGCGTTTGGACATATAAGTATTATGTGATCCCAGTTTTATAACTGTCCGATCAAACAACCTCGACGATTATGATTTAATGAGGCCAAACAACGTCATTTTGGTATGGCTGGGGAGGTGGACCGGGTTGGGGTGCGGGTTTGGGTTGGTTTTAATGCTATTTGGATGGGTGTGAAGGAAAAATACTTGGGCCTTGCTAATTTTAATTGATTTTGGACCAAGTTTAAAAATCTGATCTCTTTTTCAAAATCTTTTCTTTTTATCTTTTTCTATTGTTATTATTTTTATTTTTTCTCTTTTTTTTTTCAAAATTAAATAAATATCTAAATTAAATCCTAGAACCTAATTAAACCAAAAATGCTAATTACACCTAAATGATAACTATCACATTTAATTAAAACAAATTGAAATAAAAAACCACCAAAATCAAAGTCAATATTAAAGGTGCAAATTAAACCACTTTTTTTTTATTTATAAAATGACTAATTACTAATTAATTCCTAAAAATATCAAATTAAATCCTAAATGCAAATGCCCGTATATTTTGTATTTTTATTTAATAAAAATAAAATAAACATGCACAGGCAAATGCAGACAATTAATAAAAAATAACACAAAAATCCGCAAAATTGCAAATAATGCTAAGAAACTATTTTGTTTTGAAATTGTGGGAGTAATTCATATAGGGAAAAAAATCACGTGCTCATATAAGCTAAAAGTGAATAATGTACGAGATACTCAAAGGAAGAAGATCGTAAATAGTCCATACTTCGGATAAAAGGGCCAGAAGCACGAGGATCCAATAATCGGTTATGATAGCGGCATCGTCAGCAGCATGTCTTCCAGTCTATTGTTTCTAAGTACTGAGAAATCTATCTAAGAGAGTAGAGAAGGGTTAGAAATGATGTGATGTCTCACTTGACATTCCAGAATAACATAAGAAAATCTATGGTGCAAGCAAGTTGAAGGAAAGCTGCGAGTAGTATAAATAGATATGTATAGGTCGCAAGCTAAAGTATAGTAAAGCGATAAAGTTTTACGACAGGATGTAAGAACGAGAAAAGGCGAGTGAGAAGGTGAAGAGAATGGATTAGTCCTCAAGATTAGGCCCATAAAAACAAGGGAGCTAATGGCTTCTCTTTGTTATAGTAAGCTCAGTATAACCTGAATGGACTCAAAGGAGTTACTCTTCATAAGTAGCATTTAGAAAAGATGGAATGCTTCCCTAATAGTTGAATAAGGTTGTAATTGTGATAGATAAAGGATGACGTTTGGGCCTTTAATTGAGTAATGATTTGAAAAAAGAAAAAGAAAAAAAGAAATTCATAAATTGTACGGGATTAAAATACCCATTTAAGAGAATCACCTTGGGATGCTATAGAATACGGTTATTATAGTACAGTATCGCCGCTAAGTGGATCAGGAAAATTACTTTGAATATTCCTTGATGTAACGTAAGCCCTAGTGGCAAAGTATTATGTAAAAAGTTTCAAGTTATTAATGGTATATTGTAGATCAATATTGAGGTGAATCAACAACGGATGGATAAAAGTCACAAAGTATGACATGAGATTAGGCCGTCATTCTAAAGATGAGCAGTAACGAGAAAACATTAAAGGAATCAAATTTATACATATGGAATAAGCAATGAGAGTAAGCTGGGATTTGGTAGCATACCTCAGCAACGATAAATTAAAGTAAGGGTTATGGCAGTAAATTCATATGGATGGCTAAATGGACCTATGCGATAAGATATAGCAATATTCGTGAATTCAATAAAGTACCGAGCGAAGAACTTAAATATACTCATAGATAGACAGAGGGACATCTTATCATGCTCTACATATGAAGCCTAGAGATTAAGCACACTTACAAGGTCAAAATCGTGCAGGCTGTATGATGAAAGGTAGCAACAGTTACGAGATTGGATGGATTCCGACTACAAGTTGTGGTGTGAGAAGGAGGCCTAAGGCGGGAATGCCCTAGACTTTGGACTTATTCACAGAATAGTTGCCTAGATGGCAAGGGAAGTTCTAAAGTATTCGGAAGATATAAGTTATGAAAATGATAAGTGCATCAGTCAACATTCGAGGACGAATATTCCAAAAGGGGGAATAATATTACGGCCCGCAGTATTACATTGATGTTATGCTCTGCAGCAATATATTATGATGATGTTACCTTATGCAGTAATACATTATGATGATGTTATGCTTCGCAGTATTAAGTTACGACAGTATTGCAACCCAGCAGTATTACATTACGGTGATATCACTCTTCGCAGTATTAAGTGTAACGACTCGACCGGTCGTTTTGAGCTCTAACACATTGTTTTGTGGTTTGAAGTCATGAGAAGCTTCATTTCAGGTGTTATGACTCGTAGGAGTGGTCGGAGTTGAATTCCGAGAAGTTCAGAGTCAAATTAGAAAGAAAATTCTCATTTCAGAAGTCTTAAGTTAGAAAAATCGGCTAAGATTGGATTTCAGAGTAAACGACCTCGGAATCTGGATCTGAAGGTTCTAGCAGGATCGTATGGTGATTTCAGACTTGGGCATATGTCTGAATCGGGTTTTGGAAAACCCGGGGAAAGTTTTGGCATCTATTGTGGAAGTTAGCATTTTTGAGGAATTTCATAAGTCTGGGTTGAAGTGCATTTTAGTGATATTGATGTCCGTTTGGGATTCCGAGTCTGGAAATAGCTCTATATGGTGATTTTGGAGTTGGGAGGACCAGAAGTGAATTTGGAGGTCCGTAGTAGATCATTTTGGACTCATTTGGCTAAAGATAGAAATTTGAAGGTTTTTGAGAAGTTTCACTGAGAGTTTGACTTTTTGATATCAGGGTCGGATTTCGATTCTGAAAGTTGAAGCAGGTATGTTATGTCGAATATGACTTGTATTCAAAATTTGAGGTCAATCGGACGTTATTTGACGGGTTTCGGCATCAAATGTAAAAGTTTGAAATTTCAAAGTTCATAAAGTTTGGATTGGAGTACGATTCATGATTTCGACGTTGTTTGATGTGATTTGAGGCCTCGAGCTAGTTCGTATCATGATTTGAGATATATTGGTATAATTGGTTAAGGTCACGAAATCCTCGAGTGGATTTCAGAAGGTTAACGGAATGAATTTCGGACCAAAGCTGTTTTGACAGCAACTAGTGCAATCGCGGAGGCTTATATATCAAAATTTATAAGGAATCAGAAAATCTTCAAAACATAAAAGTTGTTGTCCTTGCATTGTAGTTTCCAAAAATTTAATCCATTCATGATTTGGATGTTTTATCATAAAGTTATGATCGATTGAAGATGGCTGGTGGAGCAGTTTCGACAGAATTTTCTGATACATGGAGCCGACTTTAGAAACTCATCTCGGAATATATAAAGAGTTACATGGTATGAAACCTATCAAATGAAATATCTTCGAGTCTAGTTTGTAAATATTCAAACTTTTTATCATTTGGATATTTTGACAAGGAGTTATGGGAATTTTAACAGAAGGTGTTACAGCAGGGGAAAATTGTAATAGGATGTACAACCTGCACAGCGCAAGGTACAACTCAATGAAGCCTAGGCAGAAGGTTTAAATAGTCATCTTGTCCGCGAATTTGAGGTTTATTTCTTCCACTGTTGGTCGTTTTTGGAGATTTTTGAAGGAGATTGAAGAGGGATTCAAGCGAAATCACTTAGAGCTAAGAATTTTGGACTTAAAACTCGATTCTATTGTGAAATCTACTTAATAAATCATGGAATCTAAGCCAAAAATTGAGGAATTAGGGCTTGAGATTACAAGACCTTCTAGGGATGATTTGAGGGGTCAAACGAACTCCGATTTTTGAGTTCTTTATATGTACGGACTCGTGAGATGATGAAGAACCTTTTGGTATAAAGTTTGTCCAGTTACGGGATGCGGGATCAGGGGTCGGGTTTTGACTGATTTCGAGAACATTTTGGTATAAAGTTTGTCCAGTTTTGAGCACTCAGAAGTTGGTTCGAGAAGCAAGCGTGTTGCAGAGTAGCTTTTTGGGCTATTTCGAGGTGAGTAATGATTTTAAATGCTGTTCTGAGGGTATGAAACCCCATATTATACAATGTTCGGCTGTGTTGAGGTGGCGCACATTCTAGATGACAAGCGTGGGGTCGTGCTCCGTTGAGGATTGTGACTTAGTCCATCCCGAATGAATATTTTTCTATATATTTGGTAGCTAATTATTTGATATTATTATACTTTGGGCTAAATACCATATTTGGGCTTCGTGCCAACTGTTTGAACCCTTAGAGGATCGTTAGTGATATTTTCCTCATTGTTTGATTTCATACTTGTGCTCAGTCATGCCAGATCTTTCAATGTTTTCAAAACTCAGCTATGTTAATCTATTTTAGAAACCTTAAATGGTGTTTTAAAGATATTTTGAGCTGAGCTGCATATTTTTACTATTGCCCGAAGGGCTTATGAGATTTTGACTGAGTAAGGCCGAGGACCTGTATTGTGAGGATACTTTTGGGTCGGGTTGCACGCCGCAACAGTGATACACTAATTATGATAATGAGGCCGAGGGCCTGATATTGTACACCACGAGGTGGCTTAATATTGATATGAGGCCGAGAGCTTGTTTATGATGCCACGAGATGGCTTGATATTGCGCTTGGGCCGTAAGGGGCCCCTCCAGGAGTCTGCACACCCCCAGTGAGAGCGGGTACCCATTGTGACATGAGATATAGCCCGAGGGTTTGGTATTGTTCTGTGATATTACCTGAGGGGCTGATTTGATGTTTTTTTGCCCGAAGGGCAATTCTTATGTGTTTACCATTCCTAGTTGTTTTTCCTATCTATTGTTGACTGCTTAAACAGGTGTTTTTTTTAATGGGATTTCATTATTAAATTGTGTTACTAATTTTGTTATGCCTCTAATAGCTAAATGTTGTGTTTAGCGTGATTTTATATTGTTCAGTCTTCAATTGTTCTTATTACTCACTGAGTTGGAAGTACTCACTTTACTCCCTGCACCTCTGTGTGCAGATTCGGGCACTACAGGTCCTGCTACAGAGGGTTGACAGTTCCAGCAGATCTTCGAAGGTTTACTAGGTCACTGCTTGGCGATTCATAGCCCAGTGCAACCTCCCTCTATCTTATTTCTTTTCTGATTAAGTTATTTAGTAGTGGTGTAGACTTTCAGACTAGTAGTATTGTTTTAGATGCTCATGAATGGGGACACCCCGATGTCGGGCTATTTTGGCTTTTATTTTCGTAAATTATACTGTTAAATGCTTATTTTGGGATTTTATTTCTGATTAAAGACTTAGCATTTATTATTTTAATTACTTAAAGTGAATTGGAAGTGATTCGACTGGCCTTGTCTTCACGAGAGGCGCCATCATGACCGGGTCTGGTTTAGGGTCGTGACACGTTGATATCAGAGCACTAGGTTCCCTTAGGTCTCACAATTGATGAGCAAGTCTACTAGAGTCTCGCAGATTGGTAAGGAGATATTTGTACTTATCTTCGGGAGGCTACAGGGCTGTTAGGAGTACTTCCCTTCTTGATTCCTTATCGTGTGATCTGATTCCTTGAGTCTTATGAACTTATTTCCTTCCTAATCAATCTTACGTGACGCGAATCACTAGTTATAAATCGAGAATTGAAGTATTGTAATGGCACTACAGATATGGTGCAGGATGTTTCTCCCAGTATTGTTGATTGAGCTATTGTCATTGCGTTGCAGGAGGATATCTTGTCATTTCAGCTCAGTAACAGTATTCCTGAGAGCTTTGAGACTATGCACAGATCGCTATGATTACTCATGATTGGTTATCGCATAGTATCGACATGATGGTAGGATACTTGCCTATATATGGGGCAGTGAATGATTTGGAAGGGAGTTCTCTCAGCGCATTATTTTGATATTCGGTATTTCATCTCCGGCGGGGGAAAAGCAATTGGCCTATGAATGTCCAGATTTGGATCGATGAAGTAACGAGACTTGGTGTTTGCAAGTGTGGTGGAATTTTTATCTACGACATGGTATTGTTGTCCTCGATTGAATGTGTTAAATTCGCCGGTGTTATGGTCTTCTACAATTCGCCTTTGGGCAAGATATTATGAAATAATATTGGAGAAACAACTGTCAAAGATCGCAGGGTGTGGTGGTTCAGGATTGAATGTGTATTTCTAATACTGACGGCTCGAGAAAGAAGATCTTCAGAAAGGTTTAAAGGTGAGTAGTGATTTATTGGTTCAAACGCTACCGAGATAAATTTCGATCTAAGGCATTAGCTGAGCATCAAAGGATAAGGAATAACGTGTGGGGAGTGTCATGCAGTGGTTAAACTTCCAGAAGTCCCGGTGTAAGAAGTGGAGGTAGAGTAGTTTCTTAAAGAAGTGATCTTGCCCAAGGTGGGAGAGTGGCAGAGCAGTATGTGGATTCAGTGGCTGGGTATACAAACTTAATTTGAAATATCGGCTAGTATACGGCGGGAGACTTGATATGATGGAAATGATCTGCTTGATATGAAGGAGGGTACAACACAACTTTGAATTAGAGGATATTGTCGCACATCTAGTTGATGTCCACGAGGAATGAATGGACTAGTGCAGCTGGTGAAGGAGCACGGGCTCAGGAGGGGTTATTGATGTCGTAGTGATTGTACCCCGTGCAGCGATGTTGGAAGATGTCGGAGAGTGATTTCCACAAAGGGTTATTCCCTGTGAGCAGGTTAGCGGTCGCGTGGTTGGCAAAGCTTCTGCGAGGAATTCTACTAGCCATACGGTAAATAGATCGGTCATGTGAATGTGTTTAATGATTCAAAGTATCCATAAAGGGTTTTACAAAAAGATTTCGAAGGATTTGGCGGTCTGGTTATGCAAGAGCATACCAACAATGAAGAAAGAATCTTGGTGGGTCCAAGATTTGTGTAATGGTGGCTTCAAGCTAAGTGGGAGAGTCCCACCGCTGATGATTGGGTTGTATGGTAGTAGGATACTTGGCCAAAGTGTGACTTGTTAGCCCATAAGTAAGTACTATGACGAAGCGGATGTTGCTCACCTGACACGATTGTACGAGGTCACAATTCACCCAACACGATAATCCGCGGTGAACAAGAATTGGGGATCGGATGCAGGCAAAATTCCTACCAATGGCTTCTTGTGAGGTTTTGGGTTATCGGCGTATTGATAAGTTATTTCGGCTAAGGGAGAAGAATGTGAGTGTTATATGAACAAAGGAATTGGCAAAGATGTGTTATAGTTGGCTTTACTGGCCAATGTTTAGGCTTTGGGAAGATTCTAGATTTATGCTTCGTACAGAAGTGGTTTATAAGGGAAGTGATCTAGTCGATTGCTTCATTCAGATGGGTGTTCCTGTGCCAACAGAGCCTGGGAGTTGATTATATTCGGGATCAAGCCAGAGTGGGTGACTCTCAACAACGGTCCTAGTGAATTCAAAGGTTTAAGGTATGGTGCCTAATGATTTCGAGCCTATAGGTACGGTTAAGAATCAAGCTTTTGTAGCAGCTTATAAGAAGAGACCCAAATTTTCTATGATGATTTAACTTGCAGTGTAGAATTTGGGAGGAAAAATGAGAAAAGGCTTCGGACTCGTAGAGGGATTATCAGAATGGGCATATGGGTGGTAGTGATCAGTTCCTTCAACGTGATCAAGTTATGAAAGTGAATTGTGACGGTACATGTGAGGCTTGATGGCTGCCATAATTGATGTTATCCAGAAGTATTCCACTGTTATGGACTGTTATTTATAGGCGGATCCCGGAAGAGCTATGGTGGCTTAGACCACTACTTAGAGATTTTCATATTCTATGGTTATGAGAATTCACCTGCGTGTTGCTATGGTTCTCCTGAAGTGAGTTAAGTGAAAAGTTTTATATGATGAAGTGTTAATCTATTAGTAGTTACTGAGTTATGATGAAAATCGTGTTCTATCGTATATTGGCATGTTGGGTGCAGTGGGTGGTATTGAATTTGAAGTGAGTATCAATGTTGTAGTTCGGTGTTGACAAGGATGTCACGAGTTCGGATGAGCAGTAAAGGAGTTTCGGTGTTTAAAGCAAGTGGGTATCGTCTTCAGCGTCACCTGAGGTCGGTATTTTGTGAAAAACGCCTTGCATCCTGGTTATGGATTCTTGAAAGCTTTCTCAGTGTTAGTACGACTGGTAGTATGGCAGATCTATTCACTCTATCAATAACCGAGCCGGATCTGGTGTATCATAAGGGATTTGCCTTTTCTATTGATTCCTGCGGATTGGATCAAAAACAATTCTTGAATGAGGCCAGGGATGAATCGAAAAAGAAATCTTTATTGGTTCTACCTCCTATTTTTTATGAAGAGAATGAATCTTTTTCTCGAAGGATCAGAAAAAATGGGTCCGGATCTCCTGCAGGAATGATTTGGAAGATCCAAAACCAAAAATACACATACTTGTCGTTTGTTACGGAAGGCCGTGTGAGCATACCCCACAGGAAGATTGTATAAGTGTAGCATGTAGTCACTTGATTGATTGATGATTTAAACCAAGTATGAAGACGGTGGTGATATCACTAATTTGAGAATTTATGCTTGGAGGGCACTCGACTTATTGGGTTGTGGACCGTGGAGGATTGCCCCGGTTATAATGGTAGTTCTCGTGTGTTATGAGAAAAAGGGAGTTATTATTGACCTTTGAAAAGTTATTATCCTAGTTCAATGCGATCAAAATCAGCTTGAGGTCTGTGGATGGATTCAAATATGAATATGGGCTATATATCAAGCTAGATGTGTTCATTTCAGTATTGCGCTCCTTATGGAAGAGTAGTCAGGGTGTTATTTCGTCGTCAGTTATTTCATGCAATGATATATTGCGCCATATGAGTTGTGAGATGGCTTGATGAATTGCTTATGTGTTGAGGTTCCGCGTAGAGATGATGTTATATGAGCAAAATGGCTCTTGAGATTCAGATCGTATATCTCACCTCAATTGTGCTTGAGTTTTGTAGCTCATAGCGGTATATATCCCCTCAGGGATGATATTATGCACGTAGTGTGCTTGTGATCAATATTCTGTATTTTGTTGTAATGAGAAATTTAGCTTGATGTGCATCTCCTTAGGTGAATTTTATGTGTGGATCGGTGGCATGCCGCAATGGGTATGTTGTTGGGATTGGGTTACTTGCCGCAACAGTGTGATGTTGAATAAAGTTTCCATGCTTCATCTTATGTGTGTTTGTTTCTCACTTTTTGAGGAAAGTTCATATTAGTTGCGCGAGTTGAGCAGTCCCTTCCAGAGTTTAATTTCCTTTTGTATCGCATTTGAATTGACAACCTATTGGCACATCATGGTCATATCTAGGGTGGCTTATTGCCTGAGCAGTTTGTACTGGGTGAGACGAGATCATTGGGTTTAGGGTCAGTGCAATCTGATTATATGAAGTATATTAATGAACTAAGACCATTAATTGGTTCAGAATGATGTGATGGTCCTTGTCAGGAGTATATACCCAATGATTTGTTGATTCGGCAAATGTGTATGAATTTCTACACACCTCTTCCGTCTTGGCAGTATTGTAAGAGTTAGAGCAAGACCTATGTAGGTCATGAGGTGCAATGTGAGCATTAGATTTGTAGAATTTCGACAAATATGATCAGAGAATGTTATTGTGGTCCTATGAGTAAAGTGGTGCAAGGTGTGAATTCAGCTAAGGTATGCAGTCATATTTTGGTATTGCGGGTAGTTATTGAAACGGTGAGCATATGTTGGAACATGCTTTGCAGAGAATTCTGAATGTATGAATTGGGCTCTAAGGCTTATTTGCTTAAGTGAAAAAGGATATCTTCAGATTGATCGAGCTAGGGTACCCAACTGAGTTGTGGTAGCACAGGTACATGCTCAAGGTGTTAAATAGTAATTTTGGACAACTCCAGCACAACTCTTAGCACGTTCGAGGACGAACGTATGTTTAAGTGGGAGAGAGTATAATGACCTGACTGGTCGTTTTGAGCTCTAGCGCGTCGTTCAGCGGTTTGAAATCATGAGCAGCTTCATTTCAGGTGTTATGACTCGTAGGCATGGTCGGAGTTGAATTTCAGGAAGTTCGGAGTCAAATTGGAAATAAAATTCTCATTTTAGAAGCCTTAAGTTGGAAGAATAGACTAAAATTGGATTCAGAGTAAACGACTCGGGATCTGAAGGTTTTAGCAGGTTCGTATGATGATTTCATACTTGGGCGTATGTCCGGATCGGGTTTTAGAAAACTCAGGAATGTTCGATGCCTATTGTGGAAGTTAGCATTTTTGAGGAATTTCATAAGTCTGGGTTGAAGTGCATTTCAGTGATATTGATGTCCGTTTGGGATTCCGAGTCTGGGAATAGCTCCGTATGGCGATTCTAGATTTGGGAACGCGATCGGAAATGAATTCGGAGCTCCGTAGGTTATTTTGAAGTCATTTGGCTAAAGATAGAAATTTGAAAGTTTTTGAAAAGTTTGATCGAGAGTTTGACTTTTTTATATCGAGTTTGGATTCCAATTCCGAAAGTTGGAGCAGGTCAGTAATGTCGAATATGACTTGTGTGCAAAATTTAAGGTCAATCGGACATGATTTGATGCATTTCGACATCTAATGTAGAAGTTTGAAATTTCAAAGTTCATAAAGATTGAATTGGAGTATGATTCATGATTTCGACGTTGTTTGATGTGGTTTGAGGCCTCGAGTGAGTTCGTATCATGTTTTGGGACATGTTGGTATAATTGGTTAAGGTCTCAAGGGCCTTGGGTGGATTTCGGAAGGTTAACAGAATGAATTTAGGACCAAAGAGTTGCTGAAACTTTCCGCAGAAAGCTATTTTCACAGCAACTGGTGCAATCGCGGAGCTGAATTTGGAATCTTATATCTCGAAATTTAAAAGGAATCTGAAAATTTGCAAAACATAAAATTTGTTGTCCTTGTATTCTAATTTCTATAAAGTTAAACCATTCATGATTTGGACATTTTATCAGAAAGTTATGATCGATTAAAGATGGATGGTGAAGCAGTTTCGACAGAATTTTCGGTTGCATGGAGCCAACTTTCGAAGCTCATATCTCGGAATATATAAAGATTTATATGGTGTGTAACCTATCAAATAAAAGATCTTCTAGTCTAGTTTCTAAATATTTAAACCGTTTGTCATTTGGATTTTTTCACAAAGAGTTATGGGCATTTTAACAAAAGTTGTACAGCAGGGGAAAATTATAATAGGATGTACAACTTGCACAGCGCAA
Source organism: Nicotiana glauca (assembly GCA_026770625.1). Classification (NCBI taxonomy): domain Eukaryota; kingdom Viridiplantae; phylum Streptophyta; class Magnoliopsida; order Solanales; family Solanaceae; genus Nicotiana; species Nicotiana glauca. The sequence goes on from MU789988.1 coordinate 40,916, forward strand.
GGTACAACTCAATGAAGCCTGGACATAAGGTTTAAATAGTCGTCTTGACCGCGAATTTGGGATTTATTATTTCCATTGTTGGTCATTTTTGGAGATATTTGAAGGAGATTGAAGAAGGATTCAAGGGGAATCTCTTGGACGTAAGAATTTTGGACTTAAAACTCGATTCTATTGTGAAATCTACTTAATAAATCATGGAATCTAAGCCAAAAATTGAGGAATTAGGGCTTGAGATTATCAGACTTTCTAGGGATGGTTTGAGGGGTCAAACGAACTTCGATTTTCGAGTTTTTATATGTACGAACTCGTGAGATGATGAAAACATTTTGGTATAAATTTTGTCCAGTTTCGGGATACGGGCCTGATAACTGTGATTTTTACATGATTTATACTCCTTCTTACCTAAGCTTTGTGCATAAATTGACATAGATTAGTCCTGAATTGCTTACAAGTTGCACTTGATTGCAGGTTTGAGCGACCAGATGATAAAGATCACAAATTGGCTCAGGAAGGAGTGAAATCTGCCAAACGTCAAGAGATGAGCTAAAGTGGGAATTAAATGACCTGTGCGGACCGCAACCTTTTGTCATGCGGCCGCACAAGAGGATTCTGCAAGTAACCAAGTCTAGGCAAGCCCTGCGCGGTCCGCACTGTATTGCCACGCAGACGCGCAGGTAATGATCAGAGAACCTGCAAGTTAGACATAATTCCACGCGGACCGCATCCATTTCTACGCGGTCC
>MU789990.1:0-15223 GCA_026770625.1 Nicotiana glauca
CCACGAATAAGGTTATCATCAACAACTTGAAGAAAAGACTGCAGGATTCGAAAGGTAATTGGCCCAAGGTATTACTTGGGGTATTATGGGCTTATCGTACAACGATAAAAACAAGTACGAGAGAAACCCCATTTTTGATGGTTTATGGTGCTGAGGCTCTAATTCCAGTAGAAATAGGAGAACCAAGCACACAATACATTCAAGCAACGGAAGACTCGAACAATGAAGAGTTACGGGTTAACCTTGATTTGATTGAAGGGAGAAGAGAAGCGGTATTGATAAGGATGGCAGCTCAAAAGCAAGTAATTGAACGATACTATAATAGGAAAGCACCTCTCAGGTTCTTCAAAATTGGGGACTTTCTGCTCAAAAAGGTGTTCCAATCTACGAAGTCTGCTAACTCTGGAAATCTAAGTCCAACGTGGGAGGGACCCTATAGAATTCGTGACATTGCAGGGAAAGGAGCATACGAGTTGGAGACAATGGATGGCAAGGTCTTACCTTCACATTGGAATGTTGTCCATCTAAAGAGATATTACTTCTAAGGGAGTGGTCACAGTCAGGTATCTCCATGTTAAAATTTTCCTTTGAATTGTTAAAATTTTACTAACGATTTTAGATGCTAGGCAAAAGCCCTAACTCGTGCCAAATGATGAGTCACGACCTGCACAGCAAAATGGAATATTCTTAAATTCCGAGCCTAGGGTTACATTAATCTGATGGAAATTCATACGGGTTAGGCAGTCTTCATCTATAATCGCACCTCCGAGTCCCGTATATTTTTCTGCTTCAGGAAAAGGACCAAACTGAAAGGAACAAACAAGTGCTCGAGGCTTTATTCTTCACCGCTCAAACACTTGGGGGACTACATATTATACATAGATGCGTGCAGAAAAATAGATACGAATATCACAAGATACGAATATTGAGCAAAAGTTGGTCAAAGTTTTGGCAAGATTCAGCTACAAAAAGACAAGTGTTGAGAGGAAGTCTTTAGCACTCAGCATAAAACATTCATTATAATGTTGCAAACGAAGTCACTTCTCAAACCCTTCCTAAATATGTAAAGATAAGGTTATGACTATGTACTGAAATGGGTTATGAAGAAAAACCTTGTCTATTTTATATCATGTAAAAAATCTTTTACAAGAAAAACAGTTGCGAGAAAGTTATAGATGTATTTTAACACATGTAATAGTCAAAAAACTTGTCAAAGTTTATGAATGAAAACTTATCAAAGTTGTTGCATACAAAACATGTGTATTCCTATTACTTTCGTCGTATTATAACACCATTATGAAGTTGAGACGTCTTCTTCATTAAGTGTCTATAAAATAAAAGGGCCCTATTTTATAAACCTCATGTTAAAATTCCATGAGAAGAATCATAAAGCATTTTCAAAGGATAAAAATGCAAAGCTATTCTATAAGTCCTAAATAAGTAAATAGGCAAGAATAAAATATAAAGAAGTACTCATAAAACTTCTTAACATAAAAAACTAAGGAAAAACTTAGTCATCAAAATGTTTGTTTTACAAATACCCCATTATGGTAACTGGGGACTTCATCAAAAGATCCCTTCAAAATTGCCAAGGGATAACATTAACAAGATCATAAAAAAAAAGCAATAAAAATTCAAACACATTTAACTAGTCACTAAAGGAGTTGGAGCTTCAGAAGTTGTAACATCATTTTCAGAGGCAATAACAGGTGCGGTCACGACTTCTGAAGAAGCAGCAATAGGAGCGGTTTCAACTGAGCTTGAAGTGATAACATCCACGAGGGAAGCAGTAGTCACGGGAACTTCAATTCCCATAGACTGTGTCATAGAAATTTCACCCTCGGAAGTCGGAATCACAACTTCAAGTACCTCAGTAACTGCTTCAGAGTTCAATAACTCTTCCGTTCCAAGAGTTCCAAGTACTGGAGAAGGAGTTCCAAGTGCTGGAGAAGGAGTATCAGCAGGTTGTTGACCTTTCTCGATAGTGTCAATGACTTTGGCCAATTCAGATTGCAAGTCAAAATTTTCTTGTGTAGCCTCCATCAAAGCATCACGCCGAGAATTTAGAAAAGCCCAACTCACGTCTATGTTGAAATTTTCTTCAAGAGCATTATATTCCTTCTCCAGGGCCTTATATTCCTTTTCCCACCTAGCAAGATCATTTTTCGCTATTTGGTGCTCAGCTAGGTGAGAATCCAAGGAAGCTTCAAGAGAGGCATGGGAACTTTCCAAGGCACGAATTTTGTCAGAAGAAGTTCTTAGGTCATTTTGAGCATGAGTTAAGTTTTGAGCTAACTCCCTTGCGTATTCTTCCTTTTTCTCCATAAGTGCCTTAAGCTCTTTAATCTCATCATTGGCTTTAGATAGAGAGCATTCCAAAAGCTCTTTGTCCTTTTTAAGCTGGACCCAAGAAGCATTGACAATTCCCAGCTCAGAAGTTAAGCCACGATTTTGTTGATCCAAGTGAGCCTTGCTCTCCTGCAACTCCTCTATAGTCCCTTGGGCACTCTCAAATTGTTCTTTCCAGTTTGCTGCCTCAAATAAGGCATCCTCAGCTATTTTCCTAGCTTCAGAGATCGCCTTTGTAGACTCTCGCTCCTTTTTCTCCAATGAAGAGACTCGCCCCATCAACTCAGTCCCAATAAGATTAGCCTACAGTTATAAAGTATAGAAGTGAGAACTTAGAAAGAAAAAGAAGAGAAGCATTCAAGGTCAAGAAAATTACCTTTAAAGTTGAATGAACTATGTCATTTATCAAAGTGTAACAACTATGGCTCTGCATCTTGTTCTTCTCAATTTCTCCAATGAGAGGTTCAAGCCAAGTATCAGCTCCCCCAGATTTTCTTAAGAGGCTTTGATTAGCAGGGACTTCAAGTGTGACACTCCTCATAGTCATGCCTCTATTGCTAGAACTTACTTCTATATGTGGGACAGATGAAGATGGAACAGTGGAAGGGGGAGTAGTGGAAAAGGTAAACACTTCAGGAGTCTTGGGAGTTGAAGCAGGAACAGAAGGAGTAGAAATTAAAACAGGAACGAAAGTAGGAGCAGTCAAAACTGGTGAAAGAACAGAAACAGTCAATGTTGGCAAGGAAACACTTACGGTTGGCAAAGGAATGGATGAAGTAGGTACGAATGAAGAAAGATGAGCTTCATCAAAAATAGGTCCGGGCTCGCCACCCTCAAAACCACTTTCAAAGAGACGTTGAATTGATTTATTCGTGTCTTTTGGCACGATGTCCTCATCTGAAGGAATCAAAACCGGCTCGGTGGTCGAGGTTTGAGCAGGAGTATCTTCAATTTCATCATCATTAATGACTTGTCTCCTAACTCTTGGCCTGGCTATTAACGGGGTATTTTCCTCTTACTCATTCTTAGAACCTTCTCCTGTAGTTTTTCTTTTTTGAAGCAAGGTTCGAGCCTTGTCCAAGTCGAGTGCAGCATTACCAGACATGCGAACGGCCGTAGCTACATCAGCTGCCATTCCTCTGTTGCCAAATCCTGATTAAAAGAAGGATACACAATCAACATTAAGGAAAAGGTACTTAATGTGAAAAAAGGAAAGTGTGTAAAAAAAAGGGCGTTACCGTGTGTTTTAACTTTCCAGCCATGTAAAGCAGAAATTGATTTCCAAGTTCTTTGCTCCTTAGGAGCAATCTTCAAAATTGAATCTACCTAACCACGGAAGTTGGGAACAGGTTCCACATCTCCCATGGTTGCTACAAAAAACCAAAAAGAGACGTAGTCAGAAAAAAGAATTGAGATTCTCAAAAATAGGTACGGTCAAATAAAAGAAAACTTACGTGCAAAATTCCACTTCTCAGGGAAGGAAATATTTGTTTCACCAAGCAAGTCCACCATACGTACAGCAACGTAACTGGCATACCATCCACGATCACTGTCGTCTTCTGGGCTTACCAAAACCTTCTTGCTTCTCGCAGTTAAGGTAAAAACCACATGGCAAATTAAATTAGGATGGTATATATGGATAAGGTGAGAAAAGGTGAAATTAACATTGGCTTTGGTAGATAAATATCTCAAACAAGCCACTGCTCTCCATACTAAAGGACCAACTTGGGCCAAACAAATATTAAAAAACGGTAAAAGTCGAGAATAATTGGGTCAATCGGAGGATTAAAACCCAAAGTAAAAGGGTAAGTATAAACAAAAGAGTATCCAATCCTAAAAGAAGAAATTCTTTGATTTATGGAAAGAATTGACATTCGAAGACTATTTCTCCCGTTACAATCTCCTCTGATGGTAGGGATTGTAAGTTCGGTCACTAATGTAGGATAAGTATCAGCTTTTTCTAAACCAGCAACTTGTTTTTGAAGAGACTGTCTATCACTTACAAAAGATAAATCGCTGGGTACGATTTCATCAACTAAAGGTTCTCGAGAAGAATCAAGAGTTTCTTTACCTTTAGAAGAAGGAGTTTTTGGAATGGAACTCCTAGAAGAAGAACCAGAAGAGTCGCCTCGAGTAGATTCTAATCCTGTACGAAGCCTGCCTCCTCTGCCTCTTCTATGTCTAACAGGGGCATTGGGGAATTTGTCTAAAATTGGAACTCTTTTAGGGTTAGGGTTTGGAGACGCCATTATTGAGTAAGGATGAATCAAAAGAGAGCAAAAGTGAGGAAGAAAATGTCTGCTAAAGATTTGTGGGGAAGAAAACAAAGGAAGAAAAGATTAAGTATGTATATGATGGCAACCGTCAAACTTAGAAGAGTAATAATGAAAAGCCTATAATAAAGGCAACTATCACTTCGTAAATAGTATGAGTGAAGAAGCCTTGAAAAGGGTACAAAATAGTAGAATCAATCAAAAAGTCACACATGGACAGAACATTAAATGAAAAAGACAGCTGAGACGTCAATATCGTCATACGCATTGATTATGGTAAAAAATCCCCTTTTCACGAAGATCCACTTCCCAATTACTTAAATGATAAATAAATGGAAATTGGGGGGACTATCTGCATTGGGAAAAGTTGGATTTAAATTGAAAATGAGGTGGCATGACATGTGGACTGGTCAAATGGTCAAAGCGTAACAATTGAGAAAAAGGCACGGGAGATAACAGATACGGGAAGAAAAAGTTAAACAGGCACGAGAAGCAGTTTAGACACAATTCTCCTACCAATTCAAATCATTTAAAGCCAACGGATCGGAAGACATTGAAGACATAAATCTGAAGACAAAAAGGAGTCCAAATTCAATATTAAATACCGGATATGTTAGAAAATTGGTATTTAATATGAATGATTGTGTAACGGTTTATTTATTGTCATTTATTACTCATAATTGACTCATTAAAGCTTAGGTTTCATTCCTTTACCTAGAATCAATTATAAAAGGAAGAAGTCTCATCATTTGTAATGACACGGAAAAATCATTGATATCATACTGAAATACAAAATTGTTTATTGTTTTATTCTTATTCTCTGAAAACCTTTTATTCTTTTTTGGTCTCTTGATTATGAGTAACCCGATTTTTCATCTTAAATTCTAACTTTGACCAAAATATTATTTTTTGGTTTAACAACAATCCTGTTAGATAGGTTGAATGTAGAAGGGGCTAGACGATGAAGTCAAACCAAAATTTTAAGCAAACATTAGCATCAACCATTGAGCACAAAGCACTAACCCATCACAAAAATGGAATAGTAAATCTTACTTTACGTCTATAATTATTTTCCTAATGGAACGGGGTTTACAAACTTTTGAATTGGTTTAACAGACTTAAAGTTAAATCAGCAAAATGAAAAAAATCATCCGTCTTCGGTTTTAGCGGAGATTTGAGAACAGGTGTTGGTTCAGTAAATGACTCATCGCAAGTGTCAGCATCGCTCAAGGTTCCGCCCGCAGTGTCTGCTGCATCAGAAAAATTGTCTGCATCTAAATAGTTAACTGACTGTGAATAGTGAAAAACGGCCATATCATACATCTCCTTGCAAACCTCAAGACATTGCTTGAGAACAGGGTCTTTTGTTTGCTTCAACAGTACTTCAGTTTGACTTAAAATGTCATTAGCTTTATTTTGAGACAATTGAATTATAATTCGTGCCAAACTTTTCTTGTCAGCAGAAGCACTTCTAGGATCTGCTCTAAGAGATTTGACACATAAATTGTAGTCAATAGTTTTTTGGCAAACATCATCTATCAGATCTCCATACGAATGAGCAACCAAGGAGAGAAATGCAAAAAACATCACTACTGCAATTCTCATGGAATCCATTTGCTTTTCAATCTTTTGGAGTCACGAGAGTGGTTTTTATAGCATGCATTTTCACATTGATTTTTCTGTATTTATTGGAGAAGATTATGTTAATATTATTGTAACGAGATTCTAGTACTCAGATTATACTATTATGGAATAAAAGCTAAATGCTTACTGATCATAGATATGAACGAAATCAAGATTAATCCTCTTTATGAGGATAATCTTTAATTCATTTATTATTTTTCACTAATTTCTTTTCTTTTTAAATGATTAATAAGTCTAGAGGAAATAGTAAAAGAAGTTAAAGACTTAATGTTAGTTTGGAAGTTTCTTTTCACTATGTTGACCATATTGAAATCTTATTATAGTATGAGAACCCATATTTATTTGTTGATGGAAGAGAGTTACAAATATTGATATGCCCAAAAACTCGAACATTATATTATCTCTGACTTGCGCCTTTTACTATACTAGCCTTAGCTTGCGCGTCTACACTATATATAATGAAAAAATAAATTTAAAAAATTATATAACTATTATTAGACAATGTAATATGGTTACAAAATGAAATAAAAAAGATAGAGAATGTGTAAGTTTCTCAAAACGATGAATCTAGCTCACATAAGCTCTCAGATGCCTCATTGTAGTTTCTAATGACATCAGAAGAAATACTTAATGAAGATTATTGTTATTTTTGTGATGTAGTACTGAAAACAAATAAGTAACACAAAATATTTTTATCACGATTCTTCAAAAATTTGTTAAATCATACAGATTAAAATATTAAATCTTTTTATCTTTTTTGAGATCTGGGAATAAAGAGGTTGGCCTTCTTCTAACACCGACAAAAAAATTATTAAAGTAATAATATGAAATTTAAAATGGATCGGTATCGAATTAATATTTTATGATAAATAATTATATATTAATTAGGACTTCCTCATGAAATTTTTATTGATTAGTGACAATTTTACTTACCATATGAAAGTTTTTGTGATATCAGTTTATTTGGACCAATGTGTTTATGTTATTGAATCTTAGAACTCACGAAAATTTTAGTTCATAAGTGAAAATTTTAGTTGATAATTGTTTTTGGTTTTATAAATAAAATTTCAGTTAATTTCAAAATCATAAATATTAAAAAAAAATAGCATGGAGGATTAAGATTTCATTTAAATTTCGTGCGTTTAATATAGTATATATATAGATTAATTTGAAATTTTCTCACCTCAAATTTTTTCTTTCTATTTTACGAATATCTATCCTTCATTTTTAAAATGATTGTGGTCCTTGAAAATGTAAGAGAACTTCGCGTTATACGTTGGGTGTGAAAAGTTGTCTGCATCTAAATACAACAACAACAACTACCCAGTATAGTCCCACAAAGTGGGGTCTGGGGAGGGTAATACGTACACAGGCCTTACCCCTACCCGAAAGGGCAGAGAGGTTGTTTCCAATCGACCCTCGGCTCAGGAGAAAGAGAAGAAAAAGAGGAGGAAAAAAAAAAAAAAAAACATTAGTGACTCCAGCAGAAATCACACGAATAGTTAACTAAACATAATTACAAGGCATGCAATAATATCTACCAGTAACTACCCTAAGGTGCACGATACAATATGCAAGAGATTTACGGAGGGCCCTAACAAACCCCACCTAGCTCCGGGAATGAAGTACGAAAGTTCTAGAAACTCTATCCTACAATCTTAATACTAGACCTCCAGACTTCCCTATCAAGGGTCATATCCTCCGAAATCCACAATTTTGCCTCTAAATACTTAATCGATTTTGAATAGTGAAAAATAGCCATATCATACATGTCCCTTGCAAATCACAAGATATTGCTCGAGAACAATTTTTTTTGTTTGCTTCAAAAATACTTTGGTTGTCCTTAAAATGTAATTAAGTTTAGCTTAAGACAATTGAACCATAATTCGCGTCAAGTCTTTCTTTTCAGCAAAAGCACTTTTAGAATCTGCTCTAAGAGATTTAACACATAAGTCGTGGTCATTAGTCTTTTGGAAAACATCGTCTATAGCGAATGAGCCACAAATGAGAGAGATATAAAGAAAATTACTACTAATAATCTCATGGAATCCATTTTTACTGTTAAATCTTTTTCGACTTATGAGAAAGTTATTCTGGGGAAACATTGCTAAACCGCCACGCAAGTTGTGTCTTAAGCTTCAGTTATGAGGGGAGATAACAAAGAAAGAAACGAGAGAAAAGGAGAAACAATTATTTTCATTTCACACTAACTAAAAATGTAGACAGGGTACAATATTTATACTAGAGTTAAACACATACTTATCATCTGACTAACACTCATTAGTAATCTAACAACTTTCTAACACTAATTAAAACTTCCTAACTAACTATCACGTGCTCATTTTCCAATTGCCTCAATACTCCCCCTCAAGCTGGTAAGTGCGAAGATGTTGAGCACCCCAACTTGGACATCAAAAATGCATGTTGTTGTCTTGCAAGCCCTTTAGTGAGAATGTCTGCCAGTTGATCTTTTGATCCTACATGTACTGTTCTAATCAACATCTTTTGAATCTTTTTTCTAACAAAATGTCAATCTATCTCAATATGTTTTGTTCTCTAATAATATATTGGATTTGTTGCTATCTGCAAAGCAGCTTTACTATCACAGTGCAACAAAACAGGCAATTCTACTTCTGCTCCCAGCTCCTTGAACACTCTTGTTAACAATACCAACTCTGAAACCACTGAAGTCATGCTTCTGTACTCTGCTTCTGCTGAGCTCTTGGACAATGCATTCTGCTTCTTTGACTTTCATGCAACTAATGAAGCTCCATGTTTCACAACAAAGCCTGTTACAGACTTCCTTGTGTTTGGAAAAGATGCCCAATCAGCATCACAAAATACAGTCAAGGTATTCTTCTTGTTGTTACTCATCATGATGCCTAATTCTAGTTCTCTCTTCACATATTTAACTACCCTAATGGTTGCTTCCCAATGTGACCTTTTTGGATTTTACATAAACTGACTAAGTGTCTGAACAACAAAGGCAATATCTATCCTGGTCAAGGTTAGATACAACAACTTGCGAATCAACCTTTGATACTATCCTTTGTCTTCCAATGGTTCAACACTACTTGACCCTGAAACTTCATCCAGCTTTGTAGTTTTGAGAACTAATGTAATTGCTTCTTGGTTTCTTCCATGAGTGTCAGATCATTACCAGTAATTCGCATGTCATCCACATACACAAGTAAGACTACTATTTTTCTATCTTGCTTCTTGGTAAACAAGTAATAATATAGGGAACTTTGCACAAATCCCTGATGAATCAATGCCTCAGTTAGTTTGACATTCCATTGCCTGCTTGTTTGTTTCAGCACATATAGGGATTTGACAATCCTACACACCTTGCCTTCATTCTCCCCTAGCAGACAAATCCCTCAGGTAGCTTCACGTACACTTTATCATATAGTTCCACTTGAAGAAAGGTATTATATACATCCATTTGATGTATATGCCACCCTTCAGTAGGGATTTGACAATCCTACACACCTTGCCTTCATTCTCCCCCTGGCAGACAAATCCCTCAGGTAACTTCACGTACACTTTATCATATAGGTCCACTGGTAGACAGAAATCACTACTCGGACTATAACCATTTTCACAGCTGGGAAAAATATTTCATGGTAGTCTAAGCCTTCTTTCTGCTATATCCCTTAGCTACCAAACGGGCTTTGAACCTCTCAATATCCCCATTCGCTTTGTACATTAATTTGTAAACCTATCTGCAACCTATAGGAGTTTTCCTTGCTGGTAATGTCACCAACTCTCATGTCTTGTTATCTTCTAATGCTTGAATTTCCGCGTTCATTGCTTCAATCCATCTCTTTTCTTTGGATGCTTCATGAAATGTTTGAGGTTCAACAACAGTTGAGAAGTCTCTCAAGCAGTCTTGACAATCTAGTTTCAATCCATCATAGCAAATATGGTTGCAAATAGAATAAGGTTTAGCTGACTGATCTAGTGCAGCTGCAGTCACATAGTCACTCATCCAAACTGGTACTCGTTTGTCTCTGGTGGACTTCCTAGTGCCATCTATATCATTTCTTGGTACTTAATTAGTTATTTGTTGTGTCTCCCCTTTAATTAAATGTTAGTTATCTATTAGAGCCATGCTTCCTTCCTCATCAGTTACTCCAGGAATTTCATCAAGGACAGCCTGCTCCTCAATATTGAGAGTTGGTGAATGGACTATTGTGCCATGTGGTGGGGTAGTTGTTGCATCATGTGCTGAAAATTCCAAGTCTACAAAACAGATGTTGTTTCTCTTGCCTCCTATACTTGAAAGGAAATAAGGACTCCTTAAAGACAACGTCCCTATTTACCAAAATAGATTGCTTAGATAAATCATACAAGATATAACCATTTGTGACTTCTAAATTCCCCCATTAAAACTATTGTTGTTACTCTAGCTTCAAACTTGTCATGCACATTCATTCTCTTTGCAAAACACAAACAACCAATAGGCCTTATATGTTCAATGTTTGGATTTCTCTTGAGAAACACTTCAAAAGGACTTTTTCCTGCTAATACACTTGATGGTAGTCTATTAATGAAATACATTGCTGCTAGCACATAGCGTCCCAAAATCTCAAGGGTATGTGTCCTTGAAACCTCATGGCTCTTGCTATCTCTAGTACATGTCTATGCTTTCTTTCAGCTATTCTATTATATTGAGGTTGTGTGCGGGAAAATTGGGAGACCAATTTTCCCTTGGCATAATGCTTCGAAGAATAAATCTCGAAGGAATGGGATCACGGTTCGGTCGCATCCCTCGAGATTTATCGATGCCTCACCCAAGTCGGGCAGTGGCCGAGCCTTGATGGGCGAAGATATCCCCCGAAAGATGTATCCGGGGTCGACAAGACTTGTCCAAATGACTCGATTTAAGTCCTCCTACAACATAAGAAAAGCAGGCTGTCACATCTCATTCTTTTATTGTATTATTTATTCCATATTAAGCTTGGACGCCCTTTTTTCTATAAAAGAAGGGTCACCAACGCCTTGTAGAGCATCTCCAATTCTATTACAAAGAAAGAAATAATATTCTCTCTCCCTCTTTCTCCAAATCTCTCTCTTGTTCTAAACCATATCTATTGATAGCTATTCTCTTGGTTTGTCAAATAAATATATCCCGGGATCGCTTCAAAACTTTATTATTTCTTCACTTGTTCTTCATCATTTAGCTCAAGATTGATAGTATAGAGCATCAAATAAGGCCAAATAAGGCCTGAACACTCGGTTCATCAAATCCATAAAAGTTGTTGGGCATTGCCAACCCAAATGACATGACGAAGGACTCATAATGCCCGTATCGAGTGCAAAAAGCTGTCTTAGGGACATCGGATGCCCTAATCCTCAACTGATGGTAGCCAGATCTCAAGTCAATCTTGGAAAATAACTTGTCACCCTGAAGCCGATCGAACAAATCATCAATCCTTGGCAGCGGATACTTATTCTTGATCGTTACCTTGTTCAATTGCCAGTAATCAATACATATTCTCATTGACCCATCCTTCTTCTTGAGAAATAACACTGGCGCACCCCAAGGTGAAACATCGGGTCTAATAAAACCCTTCTCAAGCAAATCCTGCAACTGTTCCTTTAGCTCTTTCAACTCCGGCGGGGCCATACGATATGGTGGGATAGAAATGGGCTGAGTGCCCGAAACTAGATCAATGTAGAAATCAATGTCCCTATCGGGTGGCATACCCTACAGGTCTGAAGGAAAAATATCAGGGAACTCACAAACAACGGGCACCGAATCAATAGAGGGAACCTCAGCACTAGAATCACGAACATGGGCTAAAATAGGCCAAACACCCCTTCTCGACCATACGCCGAGCCTTCACATACGATATAACACTGCGGGTAGAATGACCACGAGTCCCTCTCCACTCTAAACGAGGCATACCCGGTAAAGCTAAAGTCACAATCTTGGCATGACATTCCAAGATAGCATGATAGGGTGATAACCAGTCCAACCCCAATATAATATCGAGATCTTCCACGTCCAGAAAGAAAGCAAAAACTACATGAGTCTTAAGACCTCCAATAAAAACTATACATGAACAATGGACACGATCCACCGCAATACAATCACTATGATAACTAGATACGACGTAAAATAAAACTGAAGCTTCTGTACTACCAACCAGAACAGTACCTACACCTCCACCTCTAATACCTTTACCTCCACCTCTAGCATCTCTACCTCCACCTCTAATACCTCTCTCTGAGTGATGTGGAGAAACTGCTCCAGAAATAGCTGTGTGGACTGCTCCCAAGTCACAGCTGGCGATCCGGCTGGTCTAGCCAACCAATAATCTCTCCACCAAGTCTTGGCGGATCCAAACAAGCAAAAAGTAGCGATATCGACCCCATTGGACTCAACTATCCACATGTTTCTAAGATCATTATGACAGTTGTGTTGATAATCCTGGGGATCCTCAGTAGATGCACCGCTGAATGTAATAATGAAGAGCTTGGGAAACTTATCCAATCTCTGCAAAGCCTCCAATGACATGGTTTATCTATCATCAGCCTGTGCTGCTACTCGACTGAAGAAACGGTACCTGACCCCTCCATTCACGAAAGGACAAGAGTAGAGGTTTCAGTCTAGAACTAAGAGAACAAAATTGCACGACATGGAAGAATAGAAGTGAAACTTTTTCCTAACTCTATAGCCTCTGGGGGATAAATACAGAAGTCTCCGTACCGATCCCTCAAACTCTACTAAGCTTGTTCGTGAGTTGTGAGACCTATGTAGCCTAGAGCTCTGATACCAACTTGTCATGACCCGAAATTTCCACCTTCGGGAGTCGTGATGGCGCCTCCTCGTAGAAGCTAGGCAAGCCACACATTTAGAATCCATAATATTTTTGTTTTAAATCCACGTTTACCAACGTTTAACAATTAAATTAACAGGAGATAAATAACTAAACAACAGTGGAATTTGTAATTTAGCAAAAGACTTAGACAAAGTAAACCAAAGTAACAAGGATAAATCCACATATGCCTCTACCCAATACTGGTGTTACAACATTCACGGACTATCTAATATTTACTACATACAACTGTCTGAAACAAGAAATAAAGTCTGTCTCGGGCACAAAAAGGAAACAGATCATAAGTAAAGATAGAGGAGATACCGGGACTGCGGATGCCTGCAGGACAACCTCTGAAATCTCGTGGACTGAAGACTAGCTTCTGAACTACTGTTGCGCACCGCATGCTGCTCCGGTATTAGGATCTGCGCAAAAGAACACAGAGTGTAGTATCAGTACAACCGACCCCATGTGCAGGTAAGTGCCTGGCCTAACCCCGGCGAGGTAGTGACGAGGCTAGGACCAAACTCCAAATAAACCTATGCAATTATATAACATATGGCGGAAAAATAAACAAGTAATAAGCAGTTTGAGGGGAGGGGGTACATGCTCCGGGGAAAACTGTTTAACTTAGCAGAAACCAAATGAATATGAAGGAATAGTAAAATATCTAAAATGATACAATAATACTACTGTTGCGGCGTGCAACCCGATCCAATAAATATAATATATAACTGTTGCAGCGTACAACCCGATCCAATAAATATAATATATCTGTTATGGCGCGCAACCCGATCCAATAAAAATAATATATCTATTGCTGCGCGCAACCCGACCCAATATAATATCTATTGCGGCGTGCAACCCGATCCAACATATATAATATCTGTTGCGGCGTGCAACCCGATCTAAAATTTATAATATTTTTTGTGGAGTGCAACCCGATCCATATATACACATATATTCATTTAATTAAAATATTGCGGCGCGCAATCCGTTCCCAATATACAGCTTACAGTGATCACAAAAACAATCCCGGCAAGGTATTTACTATAAATTACACCATCCAGCCAAGGGAACTCAACTGTCCAAATATATATGGCCTGGCAAGGGAGAATTAGATATAACCACACTTGTTCCAATATCTAACTAGCCCAGATATAACCAACTTGTTCCAACATCTAACTACCACAACTATAACCAACTTGTTCCAACATCTAACTACCACAGCTTTAACCAACCTGATACAACATCTGACTACCACCATTATAACCAAACTTGTTACTACACATAACTACCGCAGCTATAACTATAGTCCTCGGTCAACACGAAGAATCATTAACCTAAGTGATGATAGGCTATAATTACGTATTTTAGTCGATTATTACACTCTAGTTTACTGCACTTTAGTTGAATTTGCGCTTTAATCGCTAGTGTTTTGCGCTAACGGTGTGTTTTATGCTTTGTAGGTGTAATTCCGAGCTATATAGATGTTATGGAATGAATTTAAGTGATTTAAATCTTTGAAGTCTGAGTAAAAGCTCAAGGAATTAAGCTGGGATCGTGTTCGCGGGTCAAATTTGATAGTTGAGAACAAACGAAGACTCGATGAGGCATATTGCGCACTGTCTAGTAAAGTTGACATAACTTTTTGCTCAGAACTCCATTTTGGCTCCAAAATATATGGTTGGAAAGATAACAGAAAGGAATAAAACTTTTATATTTTAAATTTTTCCAAATTCCAACTAGAACAGCGTGAAAAACTACGGTTCCACCGCGACTACGGCAGAACCGCGGTAGAAGATGGTCGCGGAGAACTGAAGAATCAGAGGGCAAACCGCGGCAGGAGGCGGAAATTTCAGGGACTTATGTGCAAAACATGGGATTTTAAGCCCTAAACCCTATATTAAATAAAGGAGGCCGGTGAAGAACAAGGAGGGGACATATTTTGGACACAAATTAGACCTAAGGAGGCAAGAGACACTAGTTTAGGGTTAGACAACACCCTTGGAGGCAAAAACACATTGGGAGCAAGGCGAAAAATTCTTTTACGAGTTTTTCCTTCCTCTCCCTATTTTTCATTGTTGGTTATGACTTTTAGTATTGTAGTTTTACATACTATTATGAATA
>MU789990.1:15778-31525 GCA_026770625.1 Nicotiana glauca
AGAGAATACTTAGGCGAAATTATAGAAGACATAGCGGGAAGGATTCCGACAATTGGGGAAATCATAACTCTAGACCTCCTTAATCTTGTCTCTAACCCTTAGTATATTTAGTTGTCAATTTAGTATTTTAATTTTCTATTTAATTATTTAAACACAAGAATCTTAATATCTATAAGTTAGGAATTGTTCAAGCTTGTCTTCTTGGTGATAATGAACAACTGTAGCTAAACCTTAGTTCTCTGTGGGATTCGACTCCGGACTTGTAAACCGGATTATATTTGCAACGACCGCATTGTCCTTTTTATAAGGCATAGTGGGGCGTGATCCAAGAGAAAGGCTGATGGCCGGAAAATCCAAGAGCTTTGTTTAGCCCTAAAATACCTGCCCTAGAGGTTCTGATCTTTATCCAACTCTGTTTTTCTTCAAAATAGATTTGTTTTCTTAAATTTTTGCTCTCATTTATCAACAGGGAGTTTGTTGAGGCATCTCCAGTTTGAAGCTAACTTAAGTCTCATCTCCTTTACACTAGGTAAGATTCATGTTATATGCTTGTTTATTAGTTTATTTATTTGTCAGGTAAAAAACAAATTGGGAATAAATTATTGGGGTAGATAATTCTACCAATTTATATGTTTCTTTACTCTTTGTGAAGGTAATCAGATAAATTAAAGCAAAGACCTCGAATCGATTTTTTGACGGCTTTCCTAAACATGTTTTTAATTTCAAATCGTTGTGCTCCTATAAATTATATTTCTTTACAAATCGCTGTACTCCTAGAAATTCTGTTGCTTTATAAATCGCTGTGCTCCTGGAAATTCTATTACTTTATAATTCTCTCTAATTAGTTTACAAATCCACAAACAATTCTCATTAGAAATTCTGTCGCTTTAGTGATCCAGGAAAAGGGTGTTGTGAGGTAGAAACAAAGTTAATAATTGGTTGGCTTTTTGGCTACTGATGCTTTGCAAGAAGCATGTGCAGCTGAGAGGTTTCTCAATTCATTAAGGTAATTACTTTTTGTATTCAATCCTCCTTTCCGCTAAGTGAGTCTCACATTTATAGATAGCTTTCATCTTTAAAATAATACATTACATGTAACTCAGAATGTGCCAATATGAAATGAACTCAAATTAAGTTAGATAACTTTCATAGTATATATTCATTGCTAAATTTTTGGAAGCAATTAAGGGTCCTCGAATTCGAATAAGTTGTTCAAGTCTTCCCTTCAAAGATTCAATCGTGCGAAGCAATTTAAATACAAGTTCTTTGCTGGATAATGCTTCAAGAAAGAACAACAGCATGTCAATCCTTATTGATACTCACTTTCAGCTTCCTTCTCCATTGCATCAATAGAAAGTTAATATGAAAAGCAAGAGCCTCGTGATCTTGGTTTTTATATCTGTTTAGAATGACAAATAAGTTACTACCTTCATCAAAAATATAGCCATTTTACATTCTTTAAACATAAACATGTGATGTCAAGAACACAAATGAGTGAACATATTGCAAGTATTCTCTATTTCAAATAGCCTAATATGTACACAAGTTCTTTCATATTTTCTTGCTTTATGATCTTATACACAAAGTTATAGGTTTAGGATTTCCTTTCCTTGAACCCTGCATTTGAAAACATAAGCAGTACTTCTGTTTTCAGGTCCGGGAAGAAAATTACTATTGGGATTGCTTGAGGAGCCAACTGCAAGTAAATATATTTGGTAAGTTGTGTGTTCTTGAAAATCTATATTAACAGGTGACCAAAATTCAGATCATAATTCGACTAGAAAGGTAAAGATTCTATATCAGAATGACCTCTTGATTCTTTCCAAGACAAATGACTATGGGATATGAGGAAACTAAAGCTGGTTCAGATAGCTTGATAGCTTTATAAAAATCCCTCAAGTGCCCATACTTTTGTTCATTCAGCAGTCCTATTAAGATAGCCTTTCTGTTGTGACGAATAGAGAGACTTTTTGTACACAGTACAATTCTTAAATATCTTATGAGAAAATCACCTCAAGAGAAGCCAAGTATGTATAGTACTTTCAGCTGACCTAATGGGCAAACACCACCAAATTATACTGAGACTTATCAAGATTAGCAATTAAAACAGCACCAAAGTATACTGAGACTTGTAAAGATTAGCAATTAATTATAAAAGCTTTGAAATGTATGAAACAAGAGATGAATTGATACCACATCACCCCTACAATATAGTAAAAACTAGTTGTATGATATTTATATTTTCACACCTAGGGTGGTAGTTAAAATTAGGCTGCATTCTCAAGATCTGCTAAAATATAGCACAACTATTATAAATAGTAAAGGAGATAAAGGGTCCCTTCTTGGCAGGGAAAGGTGCAGTAGGCTTCCCATTTATCAGGGAAATATAGTCGATGAAGTTCTAATTAAGATCCCAATTTTAAAAGAAAGTGCAACATTTAGTACCACCATTTCTCTAGGTAACTAATAAGTTCTTGGCTTGCTTTACTTTTTAGGAGATTATACCTGCCAGAATTGCTATGTGATGAGAACAGTACCATGATTGTTTCAAAATACACGAGATAATGCATATAACTTTTCAGTATTATCACGTATATGCTACTTTAGCACATTAGTTGGTCTCGCCGTTAATATCATTATCATAATTTGCATCTCTTTCTTTTTGTGCAATAGAGAAAGCTTTAGATTAAGTGATATAAGTATGTATCTCCAGTAATTTCTGAAATTTATTATTTAGATCTTAATTTTTATGATTTGTATTTGTGAACCATAGAGGATTTAATATTCAATGGATAATGGAGATAAAAGTTGGATGGGTCTCCGAAGATCCACATATAAGTATATTCGCGGAATGAATGATTTTCTTGATAAAGCATTTGAATGGGATTCCCAAGGCCATGAAATATTATGTCCTTGCAAAAAATGTGTTAATTGTTATTGGTGTATTAGAAATGTGGTAGAGGATCACTTGGTTGCTTATGGATTTATTCAAAGATACACCAAATGGATTTTCCATGGGAAAAAGATTTCCTCGAGAAATAATCTACATCCAAGCAATATTGACGAGGCTTCCAACATGCATGATGATATTTGTGGAATATTTCATAACAGTTTTAGAAATGTTGAGGGTGACATGAGGCATGAAGAAGTTGTGCGAGAGGGACCATCTGAAGATGCAAAAAGAAATTTTTAAAATTAGTGGAGGAAGGAAAACAAGAGTTATATCCAGGGTGTGAGAATTTTTCTAAACTGAGTTTCACCAGTCGATTGTACTTAATCAAATGCATTCATGGCTTTAGTAATGTGGCTTTTTCAGACTTGTTAGACTTGTTAAAAGAGGCATTTCCATTTGCTAAGCTACCCGAGTATTTTTACAAGGCAAAAAATATGATAAAAGATTTGGGTCTTCATTATGAAAACATACATGCATACCCTAAGGATTGCATGCTTTTTTGGAATGAAAATGAGAAGAATGATAATTGCTCTGTATGTGGAACTTCTAGATGGAAGAATATTGTTGATGGCGTGACTAATGCAAGCTCATAAATCCCTGCAAAGGTTTTAAGGTACTTTTCCTTAAAGCCTATGCTTCAGAGGATATTCATATGCTCTGAAACAGCTGCAGCTATGAGATGGCATGCTACTGAACGACCCAATGATGGGAATTTAAGACATCCTGTTGATGGAGAAGCGTGAAAGAATTTTTAATTCTTGCAAAAGGATTTCTCTCAGGATCCTCATAATGTTAGATTGGGTCTTTCAAGTGATGGTTTTTTTAATCCGTTTCAAACCATGAGCATTTCCCATAGCACATGGCATGTTATGCTAATGAACTATAATTTATCACAAAGAATTTGCTAGAAGCCGGAGTATATAATGTTGTCAATGATCATTCCAGGTCCTTCTTCACCAGAAAATGATATAGATGTGTACTTACAACCACTAATTGCTGAATTGAAGGAATTATGGGAAATATGAGTAGAAACATATGATGCTAAATCTGACCAAATATTTCAAATGCATGCAACCTTGTTATGCACAGTTAGTAATTTTTCAGCACTAGCAATGCTTTCCGGATGGAGCACCAAGGGGAGACTGGCCTGCCCGACTTGTAATTGTGGCACATGCTCTCAGTACTTTAAAAATATTCGTAAGATGTGTTGCTTTGGTCATCGGGCATTTTTGCCTTCTGATCATCTATTTTGAAGAGATAGGAAATCATTTGATGATAAAGAGGATCATAGAACAATGCCTACTCCCTTATCAGGTGTAGATGTGTCAGAAGAATTGCGTGAATTTAATCATGTCTTTGGAAAGGGTCAAAAGAAATGGCGCCGGAGTGATGAGGGTCCATAGAATAAAAAATCAATCTTTTTTGAATTGCCGTATTGGGCACATTACAAATTGAGACACAATCTTGATGTAATGAACATCGAGAAGAACATATGTGATAGTTTGCTTGGTACTTTATTGGATATGCCTGGAAAGTCAAAAGATCATGTAAATTCTCACTATGACTTGGAAGAGATGGGGATACGAAAAAAGCTTCAACCATTAAAAGATAAGGATAATAAAAAAGTTTATTTGGCTAAAGCTTGTTTCTCCATGAAACCAGAAGAGAGAAAGTTATTTTGCACTGTTTTAAAAAATGTGAAATTACCAAAAGGGTGTGGATCAAATATATCACGACGTGTGAAAGTGGAGGAAATAAAAGTATCAGGGTACAAGAGTCATGATGCTTATTTTATCTTGCATTACTTGCTCCAGGTTGCAGTTAGAAAAGTGTTGCCCATGAATGTTTGTTTGGTCTTGATTAGGTTGGGGAACTTCTTTAGAGCCATATGTAGCAAGGTTATAAGGCGAGGACATCTTGATAAAATACAATCTGAAATCAATAAAATTGAATGTGACCTTGAAAGGATCTTTCCTCAAACCTTTTTTGACATAATGGAACATTTGCCTATCCATTTAGTAGATGGAATTAAGCTTGGGGGTTCGACTCATTTACGTTGTATGTATTATATTGAGCGAAATCTAAGTAAGTATAAGGCATTTGTTCGTAACTGATATCATCCAGAAGCGTCAATAGCGGAGGAATTTTTGGCCGGAGAGTCCTTGACCTTTTGTTCGAGATACCTACATGATGAGGTGAAAACAAGATTCAGAAAGTATCAAACAGAAGATGATGAAGGGCTTGAAATAGAGGGAGATGATATGTCACCCATATTCTCTAAGATAGGCCATCCAACCGGGAAGAAAAAAAAGGCAATGCATTTACCATGGGTTTACAATTATATTTTGAAGCACATCGATATGTTCTGTTCAATACCGGAGATGAACAAATGGAGATGTTTATCCAGTAAGATAATTATTATTTTTATTATAAACTTTATTAATTTATTTATATGATATGATAATTTATACTTTATTCATAAAGGCCTAATATATAAATCTAAAAAATTCATGTTTGTAGGGAACATAAAAGTTTAATTGATAATAATACAAGATCAAATGTATGGACTAGAGCACGAAATCATAGTCAGGAATTCGAGAACTGGTTCAAAGAGAAAGTTAAAACTGTTGAAGTGCCAAATCATTTACGATGGCTAGCTAAAGAGCCTAATGTAGTTGCAAAAAGATATACTGGATATTTCATGAATGGATACCAATTTCATATGATGGAATGAGATAGCCAAGTCAAGACTCAATATAATGGAGTGACTCTGTTAGCAAAAACTGATAGTTTTTCTAGTGCTAGAGATTCAAATCCTATCGATGGAGAGGTTATCTATTATGGATATATTCAGGATATTATTGAGATTGATTATTGGGGTTGTTTTAGTGTTATATTATTTAGATGTGATTGGTTCCATAATAAAATAGATGAATATGGCTTAACTCGGGTATACTTCAACAAATTATGTAGTGTCGATGACCCCTTTGTATTGGCATCTCAAATGCATCAAGTTTTTTATGTGGAGGATCCAATCGACAAAGATGTTTATTACCCAAGAAATAGAGTCCCTGTTGACTTGTATGATTTGGAGGAAGAGAATTGTGATAATTATACAGACGTATTTTGGAGGGAGCCTGATGATGTTATTGGTTCATCAGTTAGATTACCTGATGTTGATGTTATATGGTCGAGAGAAGATGTTCCTAGTGATGTCATTGATATGCCATCTCATGTAGAGCTTTTACAAAATAAAAATATAGAAACATTGGAAGAAGAGGATGATATTGATGATACTGATTGGGATTGGATGGATGCGGATGATTGAAGAGTAATTTCTGAACTTCTTTTGAAATTACAAATTTAAAAACTTCAGAAGAGTTCTCTTTTGCATTTTCTTCTATTCTTCTTTGTACCTTCACTTTGAAATAAAATGGAAAAGAATGTTATTTGATATTGCTTCTTTGATTGTTCTATAATTTTATTTGAATGTTATTTTAGATTGCTTTCTTTTATACTAATTTTGGGTCTAACTATTTTATGTTTTATTATTTTGACAAAGTTTGATAGTTATGAGGCAAGATGAACGTCTGAAACAAAAGAAAAAAAATAAAAAACTCGACATGTATTAATACTGGAACACTTGCCTCTTTGGCATACCAAAAAAAGTTATCTTTGACCAGAAAAATAAAGGTTCCAGATAACTATATACGGTCAAGTGAAGACGGTGAGCATCTTCAAAATTTAGTTGAAGACCATCAAATACTAACTGAAACAACAACCCCTGCAGCAAAAATATTAGAGGAGCAAATACAATTGAATTCAACTGTTGATGAACACGAACAATGTGAACAACAAGGCAAGAATTTTCGTACAAATACTAGCATTCTTTTTCAATTATAAAATTGAATTAGATGTAATTTATGATTATCTATGGTTGTATTATTGTAGGTTCTTCTGCTCAAAAAAGGCAAAGAGGTAAAACAAAGATATTAAGTGTACATGGAAGGCATGACCGAAAATTGATCGTAGTAAATGAGCGAAATCAACATGTTGGTCCTAGTAAAGATGTTGTGACAGAATTGGGCAGTTTCCTTGCCACATTGGCAAGGAATGCGAATATTTGCCCTCTTGATGTATATGATTGGAGGAAAATGGAAACAAAAGATGATTTGCGGGCATATACTAAGGTTTGAAGTTTCTAATTCAATTTTTGTTTGAATATATTCAATTTGTTTTTACTAACCCATTAAAATAATTTGTAGGAGAAGTATGATATCCCTGACCCTGCAAAAAGATGGGTTTTGGATGGAATTCAAGCTGCTTGGAGAAGACACAAGAGTAATTTGAAAAAAAAAGCACTTTGAAGCCTAGGGTAATGATGAAATTCGAATGCAAAATAGGCCTGAATATATTCCAACATCTCAATTTAAGGATCTCCTCAAATATTGAAACTCCAAAAAAGTCCGGGTAAGTTTAACTATTTGTAGCAACTAAAACTTATAACTTACAAACAATGGTATATTTGCATTTAAATTAAAAAATAGGGCAATCATATTTTATATTTTGAGAGTAAAGTGAAACAAGAAACAAATGGTACAACTTAACTGAACACTTCTTTCTCTGGTCTTGTTGACTCCTTTATTTGCAGAAAATGTCCGAGATCAATACCGAGAATGAAAAAAAAAATTAAAGAATCCACATACTGCTGGCAAAATAAGCTTTGCTGTAGTCCGCAATTATTTGGTGTGTGCTCTTATTTATCAGCAAATATGATGATGTTGTCATTTTTAAGAATATTTTTGACACCCACTCTTAATGTATCTAGGAAAAAGAGAAGAACACTTTCTAACCTTTATCTCTTTGAGAATTCTTTGTGGCTACAACAGTAAGAAAACCTGGAAGGTCATACAAGGAATCTGATGAAGACACAACTACTAAAATTGTGCGAATTCTATCTTATTGCTTTTTTATTGAGATGAATTATTTGTTCTTACTGGCTTTTAGTTACAAGAATTTTCATTTTAAAAATTTGTATTATATGCTGAAATGGAGAAAATTAAAACACAAAAAAGTGAAGATGGTAGCAGTTTTGTTAATGCATTTGCAGCCGTTATGGGACCTGAACATCCGGGACGTCATAGATTGTATGAACGAGGGGTTACAAGAACTTCTTTAAAAGGAAAAATAGGACATTTTGAATCCTCTTCAAATGCCACAGATGATCTGGTATGACAAATGGAAGAAAGGATGAGAAGAATGTTCGTGGAACAGAAGGAGCAATTTGAGCAACAGAAGGAATAATATGAGGAATAAAAGGGAATGATGCGGCAAGAAATTCTAGGAGATATCTTTGTACAGCTTCAGCGTTCAAGATTGCAAATTGATCCTAGTATTATAGCAAACTTGTGTGCTCGTTCACCCGGAGAAGCTTCGTCCGCACAACAAGTAGCTATTCAACCAATCAACATGCCATCTTTTGCCAGCAACAATCAACGTTCGATTTCTTTTTGATATTATTTATAGATTGGTTGTTGCGCAATCTGTATTGTTAAAAAACAGAGACTGATTTCTTAGAAACAGAGACTGGTCTCTCTTTTTCTCTTTGTTGTGTGCGCAATTTGTATATCTTAGAAACAAAGATTGATTTCTAAATAACAGAGGCATATGACTGAAGCCCTTCTTGCTTGAAATTATATTCCTGTATCGGTTTGATGCTTACCAAATAGCCCATTTTTTGCAAAAATAGAACTGGCCCGTACCTTTGTTTTACGCCGCTTTGGCGATAAATTCTGCTTGATATCCTACTGTTATTTGTTGATTTCCCTGCATGATAATCTTCTGCCTTCTCAATTAGCAGACTCTAGATTTTTATATGAATGTTCCCATAATAGGAAATTATGTTACCAAAATCAAGAAGATGTTAATATATAATGAGAATGTCAGAACTTTGAAAACTTTTTGGAGTAAAATGGAAATAAGAATTTTGAACAAAAATCGCCACTGACCTATTGTAAGTGTTGCACAAATCATGCCCTGATATGTTAGCTACCTTAGTAAGTGCTTCCCTCCACCTTAGCACTTTGTCTCTATCATCAACCAAGTTAGTTTCAAATTTAGAAAAAAAAATTAGCATATTCCCCATTTTGTTTCCTCACAGTTGATGGATCCACATCATAGAAAACTGGGACACAATTAGCTCAAATTTTTCACGAAAACTGGAAAGTGCTCCGAGTCCCTCTATGCTGCTAACTTTACCTTCCATAATTCAGTATGGAGAGTTGCGGCCTCAATCTTATTTAGTACAGTATTGCTTGTGATAGTTCAATGATCAAGGTAGTGAGCTACCACTGTGATTATGGATAGGCTTCAAATTTAAAACCGGCTATGAAAGCTGCCTCTACTAGTGTTATTGACTGAAAACAATATCTGCATATTTGGACAGTTTTGAGGAGATCATCTGGCTGTTAACAGATCATCATAGATGATAAAATTGTATGCTTGAACTAAGTCCTGTTTGCCACAAACATAAAGCTTCCGTAAACATAGGATGATGCATTAATGTTATGGATGTAGTTTACAGTAATGTTGCATCCATCATGAACGAACTCCAGATTCTAGTAGAGGTTCTTAATATTTCCAGATGAGCAAATCCTTGATAATGCTCACTTGGTAAGCTGAGGTAATCTAGCCGCTAGAAAGCCATAGATATATGTTCAATCACTGCCAGGTGAAGTATATGAATAAGAAATTACCCCAATTCGGGAGTTCTTGATGTCTCATACTTCGGTTGATGTGGGTGGCTAAGCTGGAGATGTACAGGAGCATGAGGGTCCTCATCGATGCTTAAAATCTTCAGAGCAAAGACATTTCTACTCACTCCATTTGCATCTCTATTTCCATAAACTTGAAGTTTAATTAAAAAAAATTAGAAACAATTTACTGGAGTTCTAACCACTATTTGTGAAACTTTGTACTTGCTATATGAATATGAAAGGAAATTATTGTTCTTGAAAAAAGAAGCCTTCTCGATAAGCTTCTTCAACATAATCATAAATATATAAATACACACTTGTGCTGCTCGGAAAACTAAGTAAATGTAGAGATCGAAGTTTTCTGAATTGATCGAGAACAAAAACAGATCAATAAAGCTTTTTGATCTTGAGAAGGAATATTTTTTTCCTACTCTCTAACTATTTTTGTTCTTGTTGAAATTATAGGTGAACCAAATGATCAAGAGGGAAATGAAAGCAGTGAAGACCTGACCTAAAAGTGTTGGTTGAAGAATCTTCAGACAATCTAGGAATGTTTTTATTTTTGAAGTATTTTGCAAACTTATGTATTCCAACTCTTAGATTATTAAACACTTTTATCGTATATTTTACTTTTGTAACTGGATAATCATAGATTTATGTTTTGAATTACGATTCCGTTGATGAATATATTTCATTAGTTATATATTAATTTTAGTGTATTATACATTTATCTTGTGGCGATACCATTAATAGCTTCCAACAGTAGTCGTAGTAGCTCAGCATGACCGTTGCAATAGCAAAGTTTAACCGTTACATCAGCTTGTAATAACCGTTCCAACAGGTAAAACCAAACAATATATAAAATGTTGTAGTGTCAATAGCAACGGTTCTCAGGCGTCGCAATACGCATATAGTGGCGGTTCAAAACTGTTGCCATAACTCAATATTAATCGTTGGATTTGCTCATGATAAAACCGTCGCAGTAGATGCTCCTATGGCAACGGTTATGAAACTGTTGCTTGTAGACGTTGCAATAGACCAGTAGCGATGCAAGTTCCCGCAACAGATGCCAAACCTTGGCACTAGCGTGATCACAACGGATTTTTTTTTGCTATGGCAACGGAACATGTGGCATTGACTTAGGCTTATTTTCTAGTAGTGTTATGAGTACATCAAAAGTGATCCGGGTTGTTACGTACTTCGATGTTGAAATTATATATTGTCATGAAATTTAATTCCAGGCTTATGCCTTTGATGTGTGTTTTTATTGCGATATATAGTGTCCCCTCATTTCCCCTCATTTTTGGAAAAATTCGTTGATTGTTAATAAACTTGAGGTGTATGATTTCTGAAATACTGTATATGCCATGATTCATTATTCCTCTCATTTGTACTTGACATCTTGAATTGAATGGCTTGTTGTTGAAATTAATATTAATGTGAAATGCGTAGAAATGATATGAAATATGGGAAAGAAGAGATTGAATTAAGAAGTGTGGTATAGTGCCAAGTATGATGTGATAATTGTGGTCCCAAGTGCCTATGAATTGATATATGTGAAATAAAGATTGAAATGAGATGATTAATAAAAAGGAACAACGTCTTGCTAAGACGACCTAGCCGATCGGGCCGCGATCGGACACCATGCCACACAGATGGTGGTATTGAATTTCGGAAATTGAGAATGAGATTGTGATTGAGGTACATATCTCAAATGAGGCAACCTAGCCAATCGGGTTGTGATCAGACTCCGCTAAAAAAAATGGTGGTATTATGAATGATGATGAACAATATCAAGTGCCCCAAACTAAGTTATGGAAATTATGTGAAAGATTATATGGTTCATTTATTTGATGATGTGGTGATTGTTAAATCTTTTGATTGACCTTTATGATTTCTTTATTCTTGTTTGATAGTTCTTTCTAACGAGAAGGTGTTTATGATTTCCTTGTTCTTGTATGAAAGTTCTTTCTAACTAGATGGTGTTTAGTTATACATATTAGTGTTATACGATGGCACTAACGTCCTTTTTGCCAGGGGCGATACGTCTTTAAATAGATGTAGGTGTTTCTATAACAGGTAGTGTTGGTTGTAGCTAGTTCTGCATCATCCTTTCAGCTGACTTGGAGAGCCCCACTTCGTTTTGGGGATCTATTTCATCTATTTATCTTGTACGTTGTATTTGAGGAATAGCCGGAGCCTTGTTACCAGCATTTCGATATTACATTACTCTTCAGTTATGTTTAGAGGCCCCGTAGACAGGTTGTGGGTATTGTCGGGTATTGGAAGTAAAGTAGAAACATTGATGTTTGACAATGATATATAAAACTTGTAATATTTTGATAATTATGATTTAAGTTGATAATGAAATACTTACTAAATCTGATTAATGGAGTACGTCTCACATTAAATCATGAGTTGGTTTGGGTAGAATGAAACCTGATAGGCTTGCTCAATCGGGTTTACTCGGTTGTGTGCTGGTCGCGCTTCTTAGATTTTGGGGCGTGACAGGGCAGTGCAGGCCTTCACCCAAGGCCTGAACGAACGGAGCTCCATGGCTTCGAAACAGCTGGAACAAAATCTGATTGGATACCCTGCGGTGACCTGGTCAGACGTCCATAATCGGTATCAACCGAAGATCTGGGTAGAGGATGACCAGCTGGGGGCCCCGCCGAGCTCAGTATACCCAATCAGACTCCTGGCAAAAGAAACGAAGCCAGGCAAAGAATGGTATCAATCGTACCTCGAAGATAGTAAGAATGCCCCAAGGCACAACCTACCTCGCAATGATAGGAGGATGGATCGAGGACAGGATCCTCGAGGGGTCATCAACAGGACCAGATTCGACCGAAACATGGCACCAGCCAACGCACCCTACTTATCGGAATACAACTTTAGCGTCGATGTATCAGACATCGTGTTCGCTATCAGCAAAATCCGGGATGCTAAATCGCCCAGACCAATGCAGTCAGACCCTTCGCAGAGAAATTACAACTTGACGTGCAAGTTCCACAACACACATGGCCACCGAACCGAGGATTGCCATCAACTACGATAAGAAGTATCCCGACTACTCAACAAAGGTCACCTCTGAGAATTCCTTAGCGATTGGGCCAAAAATCAGTTTTGAGATAGGGATGCAGTTAAGAAGAATGAAGTAAACGAACCACAACACGTCATTCATGTGATCATGGGCAACACTGATACCCCGTAGGAACCCATTATGAGGAAAACAAAAATATCCATCACAAGGGAGAAACGAACTCGAGGATATATCCCCGAGGATTCCCTTACCTTCAGTGAAAAGAAAATAGATGCCCTTTCTCAACCCCACAACGACGCCCTAGTAATTTCCTTTCTTGTAAATTCTTTTCAGATAAAATGTGTACTTGTGGATCCAGGAAGCTTGGCCAATATCATCAGGTCAAGGGTGGTAGAACAACTCGGCTTAACTGAACGGATCTTACCCGCCACTCGAGTCCTTAACGGGTTTGACATGGCGAGAAAAACAATGAAAGGGGAAATTATCATACCCATCACCATGGCGGCACAACCTAAAACACCAAGTTCCATGTCATCGAGGGAGACATGAGATACAACGCCTTGTTCGGACGACCATGGATACAGTGCATAAGAGAAGTACTGTCCACCCTCCACCAGATGATAAATTTCCCAACAAAGGACGGAATCAAAACCATCCACGAAAAGCAGCACGCGGCAAGAGAAATGTTTGTGATACACGACACACTCTCGGCCCCCGTACCTCTGCCTCCGAATAAGCCCACATGCGAATCAACGCCAACACCGGTCAGGTTTGACAAAATGCAAAAATAAACCTGCATCACATACCCGACCTCGGGCAACCAGAACAAGTTAGCGCCAAAAGTATCTTGTCCCAAGGTACCACCGTTTCTTTGATATTATCTTGAAAATAATAGGAGACTTAGGAAATCAGACATCCGGATGACCCCAGGGTCAAAACACCAGGCTCACCAAGCCCTCAAAAAACAACTCCAAGCTCACGAGAAGCTTTCTTCAAGCAAGCTTGAAGACTCGGAGGCTGTCGCCAATCGCCACGCACAGGAAAATCCAAAATTGTAAGACCCTAACGGGCAACCTCGGCAAAACCTGATCTATTCTCCATACATTGTACGACCTCAACAGGCATATCAAACTGTAAGACCTCAGTAGGCATGAAAAATCCCGCAGTTTAGGCTATACATCGCTTTTATAAGAATTCCTAAAGGACATACCCTCGGTGTAGATGTCTAAAACTACTTCCCGGCCAAACGCACACGACTCCGATCAAAACGGCTGTCACAGCCCAAAAACGCGACTCGGGGACGCCCGACCGTTGCTAAAAAATCCTCTGAATATACTTCAGAAAGAACCGGTTAAACACAGGCTTCCCTCAACAGGCAAAAAAGGAGTACCTTACCACGTCGACTCTAAAATTGCAAAAGCGTCGACCTACTAGACCTATGTGTTATAAACCTTATGTGGTTCTAAAAAAATCACCGACTATAACTTCAAATCGAGGTTCTTTTAGAACAGATGACGGTTCAGGCAAAATAATCAATAAGACCTTAACGAGAGGAAACAAAGCCTACAAAAAGCACCCGGGACTCACATCAAACGGTGTAAGTGCCATTGTCGCCGACTAAGCAAAGCCTCCGGGCCTCACATCAAAAAGTCTCTATGATTCTACAGCGTAAGAGCCATTGTTGCCACCTTAAAAATTGACTACTTGAGGATTAAAGTGAGCTCGAGTCGTAACCCGATTCGGAGACCGGATCCAAAAGAGTTAAGTTAAGCAAAGCCTCTGGGCCTCGTACTAAAAGGTCTCCATCACCAAATAGTGTAAGTGCCATTGTTGCCAGCTAAAAATGCCTCTGGGCCTCATACTAAAAGGCCTCAACGACCAAGCAATAGAAAGGCCGCCATCGCTGGCCGAAAGCTCAAATGAGATTCAAGAGTCGATTACAGCTCGAGTTGTAACACGACTTGGAGACTGTCCCAAAAAACATAATACTCGCTAGAGCGTGACA
The DNA here is from genome assembly GCA_026770625.1 of Nicotiana glauca. Lineage (NCBI taxonomy): Eukaryota > Viridiplantae > Streptophyta > Magnoliopsida > Solanales > Solanaceae > Nicotiana > Nicotiana glauca. Next base: position 30,535 of record MU789990.1, read on the forward strand.
TAAATGCCGCTTTCTCTAACCAGAACCACCAGAAAGATCAAAGGGTCAATTACAACTCAAATTGCAATGCGACTTGGAGACTGGACCTGAAAAATTGCAAAACACCCAAGGGCACAGAATGAAAATCATTATCACCCGCCCAAACAGGCTCGAGGGAAAGATAAACTCGAGTCAGGATCTTGACTCGGAGACTAAACCCGAGGGCGATTCAATCAAAACACCCTAAAAGCAAGGCCAAAAGGACGCTATCAATGGCGGAGACAAACCTTAATGACACGCGCTCGCAAAATCGCTTTAGTCTAAGGGCACAAAGGGTCATCACCCTCTGCCCATGCATGCGGGAAAAAGCTGGAAGGCCAATCACAGCTCGAGCCATAACGCGACTCGAAGATTGAACCCGAAGGTAATCAAAAAATACAAGCCTAAAGGCTACCCCGGAATTGAATAGGTCTTGTAAAAAAACTCCATCAACCAGAAACACATAAATTACAAATTACGGGACTCTCCCCTTCTTATTATTACATATCAATAACAGGGCATAATCTCGGCATACTTCGTATGGTGGGATCTATATGTGCATATACACAACAAAGAAGTTGGGGAATGTTCGTTCCCCATGTGTTTTTCTTTTTTTGGCAGCTACGGCCCATCGGCCACCTATTCATCATCAAATATTGGAAATTTGGCATCACACTCTGCTCCCTTGGCACGATTCGATCTCCTCCGAGAGATCGAAGCCTCTGGAACAAATATCTTTCAGGGTCCCCTTATTTTGCATATCCCCAGCTACTGCCTACGTAATCAAGGGACCTCTCCAACTCGGCCCCAACAAACAGAGTAAGCCACTAACTCTGCTCCGCCCGGCCGAAAATGATAAAGGTATCAAAGAAACAAAACTCCAAATCCTTATATATATATATATATATATATATATATATATATATATATATATATATATATATATATATATATATATATATATATATATATA
>MU789990.1:31919-72264 GCA_026770625.1 Nicotiana glauca
ATATATCATGCACAAAGGTCGCCCTCTCCGTCTGCAGGCATCCCACGACCATATAAAAAAATGGTCAAGCTTATGCCCCTTGCCGGAAGGACTACAGCTTGTCGAAACTCACCTTCTACGACCTCAGCAAACAGCAACCAAGCTCTGCAATTGTCCTCTAGGCTCGGGCCATTTCCTCGGGGAAAAGGAGCCCCCTGCACCGACCCAATCGAAATACTCTTCGGCGAAAGACACGAAATAGTTATCCTTTAATCGTTGGGACACCCGGTTAACGACTATTCCTGCTTATCCACTCTGCCTAATGTATTTTGAGATACCCGGAAACTGAACCCGAGAATTGCTCACCAGCAGATACGCCTGAAGGGACGGCCCGAGCGATGCTACCAACACGCAGTCAACAGTCAAGGCAAAACCCCGAGCCACACACCAGTAAAATCGCTTCAGCCTAGGAGCACAAAGGATCACTACCCTCTGCCCATAAAGGCAGACAGGAGCCGGCGGACCAATCGAGGCTCGAGCCATAATGCAACTCGGAGACTAGTTACAAAAACCGATCTACACGATCAAGAGCAGCGACAGAACAAAAGTACAAAAAAGAATGAAAGCCTTAAATTCTTCTTATATTACATGCAAAAATTATCCACCTACAGGCACGCCCTGCACACCGGAAACAATGTTACAAAATGATGGAATCTCTATTTTGCGCTAAAAGGCTATAGTTCGTCAGAATCGCCTTCCACAGCGTCCACAAGGAGTGGCTGAGTGTCTCCCTCATCTACCCTAGGCTGGTCCAACTCCTCTAAAGAATCGAGGCCCCTCACTCCAGCTCCCTCAAAAACCTCTCTCCAGGTTCGGCATCAAACATATTCTTCGATCCTCTTCTCGCGATCAAGGGCTCGCCTCAACTCGGATTGAATGCCAGCAGCTTCCTCTATGCAAATCTCCATCTCACGATCAACCCTGGTTTGTCTTAATGACACTTTCGCCCAGGCATCGATTATCTCGGCCTTGAGCCTCGAAAGTTCAAACTCATTTCCCTCAATCATATTCGCCTGAACCATGGCATTATCCTAGGTCAAGTTGAGTTGAACCTCGAAGACAGGGATCCCAGCCAAAGCACTCATCTCCTCTTGAGCTTGAACTTGCACTAGAGATCTTAGCTCCCCGCAGGTAATTCCGGCACGAACCGCACCACCTTTAGGAATTTTTGCAAGTTAGGCCCGAAATTATCCAAGGCTCGGGTCCTGAAAGAACCAACCTGGATCTAAGTCCATCGAAAGCCTACGAAAGGAAGTTCCAGGTACAAAAGGGAAAGCACGAGATATACCCCTACAGGACATCTCCTTATCCTTCTAAACAAGTAAAAGAAGGTTTCAGGGGAGCAACATCAACAGCTGACGCCGGAAAGGATAACTCGCCCCACGTCCGATATATGCCTTCCCCAAGCAAACGACTATTGGCAACGGCCTCCAAATGCCCCCTGAAACAGCCTCACATTATATTTAAAGACAATTAAGCTCGATGAATCATGCAAATTAGCTCCATTCTCGAGATAAGCATTTCACATTTGGAGCCCCTGGCCCCAAGAAATGGGGCCCCGATGAGCTCCAAAGTACCAACACCGGATATAAGGCATGCGCCCGGTTTTGCGATTCCCACCCTAAAGGATTAAATGCTGGAAGCAAACCTTATTGCCCACATCGAAAATCAACAGGGCTCACCGATTCACTCGAGGATGACCTCCATCCAGGGCATCATTCCCGAAGGCCCCAGAATTTAACGTGCAATCTCCAGATAAACCTGCATGACCCGATAGCTCGAGCTTATCCGGTCGGCCCTCCACCAATTCGAAGTGTGACAAAAAGATTGGGGGAGAACCTTGACAATCAGTGGGAGACCAGAACAAGCAATCATAGCAAACTACGCCGCCCCATAAATAGAGGAAGGCATTCGAAGAACCCCGAAGGCATAAGAGAAAACGAATGCTAAGAGGGAAGCAGAAGTCTATCTCAGGTGGCCTAAAGGATCACCTACATTGAGGGCAGTACCCTTGATGCTCGGAACTCAGCGTAACTCAGAGGACTCTTGTAGCATCGATCTATCGGGCTGACCTAGGTTTTTCCGAAAAACAACTATGGGACCTAAAAGGAACCTGTGTCGAACGATGAGGAATCAAGGCTATTTTACATTGGGCCAAAGCTCCAAGAAAAATTGAAGTGACGACCCCACATGTGCGACTCCCCAAAGTAAAGTGAAACAAATACATTTTGGGGAACTATCTATGGTCTAGAAGGGATCGTCACGTGCTAAAGGATGTAGTCTCCTATCAACGCCTCTCCCAAGAAACCCAAGATACCGTCGAACATCTCCACGTTATCTGAGGGACTCTACAGCCTAAATATATCGGGTCGGCTTAAGCTCGGTTGAAAGCTTGATTTTCGGGCTCAGGAAAAGCAATACCAACCAACATGGGGTTCGGGAAATTGCTTCCATCTGAAGCAAACTCAGCGATCAGCAACAAACAAAGGCTTTAAAAAGGAATAAGGATATACCAAACAAAGGCAAGGATCGAAAGCAGAAGCCGGGAAAAAACATATTTATATTCATATAAACCCTTATATTCAATTGCATCTTACACGATTACAAAAGCATCTTTTACAAAAAAAAAAAAAGGGAGAAAATACAGGTAGCATACAAGTCCAAGGGGAGAATCCTACTTATAGTGCCTCCGAAATTATCCTTCCGGTCATACGACCTCAAAAACAATATCTTCCAAGTCCGACCCCCATAGGGATCTCATCCCCATTTTCCCGTATTGGCATCTTTAAAAGGAAGCTGAGAGAAAAAAAAACTAACAAGGGGGATACCAGAAGACGGCGAGAAGTGGCTGGGTGAAAGATTTGGCTAGCACAGACCTACCAGCTTGCTTGCCTCGAAGCCACTTCTCGAGATATCGCCTAGGCCTGTGAGGCAACGGCCGAGTTGAGGCCACCACTACATCCCCTGGAATCCAAAGGGGATGTAATATGCCGGGCCAAAGAAGGAGGGTGAGCAGCGGTGTATAATCCGAGACCCTTCTTGAGCAGCGGTGGATAATCTGAATCTTTCTCCATGCCAAAGGACACCGATCTCCTACGTCGCCATAACAAGCCAACAACAACAACAACAACAACATCACAGCAGAACAAGCTCGTCTCACCAGAGAAAAATTGAGGGCTAGCCCATGGCATGTACGACATAGGATTTTAAGGCCATAGACCTCAAACATTGCAGAGCAACAGAGGCCGTATCAGGGAAAGCAAGAAGGGCATGTATCGAAGGGAGTTTTTTGAACGAAAAATTGATATCAAAAGATCCCTATTTTTATATAGGGGGAAAAACAAAGTAATCGACGGTGCCATTACCGCCCTCAAAAAGCATAACGACTTGCGTAATTAATGCATTTATGGAAGCTGAAATGATAGTGACAAAACGATGGCATGGAATGAAAACAATGATGCGACCCTGAAGAGTGAGGAGTCATAATATTTCTAAAAAGTCCTGAAGAAGCGGGAAGGAAAAATGCCTCGACTTCTGTGAAGGAAGGCTGCACCATCGGCATTACGTCATGTCAAGAACCCATGAAGAAGAGTGTAAAAAAACATTTCATATCACTTCCTTCTAAGAAACGCGAAGACTATCTGTGTGTGGGGAAATCGGGAGACCAATTTTCCCTTGGCATAATGCTTCGAAGAATAAATATAGAGGGTACAGGATCTCGGTTTGGTCGCTTCCCTCGAGATCTATCAATGCTATACCTAGGTCGGGCATCGGTCGAGCCATGATGGGCAAAGATATCCCCCCGAAAGATGTATTCGGGGTCCACAAGACTTGTCCAAATGACTCGATGTCAGTCCTCCTACAACATAAGAAAAGCAGGTTGTCACATCTCACTCATTTATTATAATATTTATTTCATATTAAGCTTGGACGCCCCTTTTTCTATAAAAGAAGGGTCACCAACGCTTTGTAAAGCATCTCCAATTGTCTTACAAAGAAAGAAATAATATTCTCTCTCCCTCTTTATCTAAATCTCTCTCTGGTTCTAAACGATATTTATTGATAGCTATTCTCTTGGTTTGTCAAATAAATATATCCTGGGATCGCTTTAACACTTTATTATTTCTTCACTTGTTCTTCATCATTTAGCTCAAGATTGATAGTATAGAGCATCACTTACCTATATCTTTATCTGTTATCCCCTTCCTGACTACCCTCGGTAAGCCCGAGATAGGCTCGAGGCCTGGATCCGTGGTACCTATTGGCTTGCTTTACGCCCGGGAACGTCCCCTTACTGGTTCGATTATTCCTTAGGTCAACTCGATCTTTACTGTCTTACTTCATGTTTTAACACCAATCATCCTAACAAACTAGCTCAGGAATAGATCACGTATTTTTAGAATCCCATTTATAAATTTAATTGTTGTTACCATTTTCACGGTAAACAGAAGTGTATAAAGATATGTCCTTTGCTGAATGATTCCATTCAATTGGAACAACTTGCTACATGCCTCATTCACAAATTTTGTTCCATTATCAGTCATGATCACTTTTACTTGTCTATTGAACTGAGTTGGAAGTAACATTAAAACATTTCTCAGTAAAATCAATACATCACCATTAAATTTTAAAAGTAAACCCAATTTTTTGAATGATCATCAACAATTGTCAAAAATAGTTTATTACCATCAAAAGTTTGCACATTATATGGTCCTCATACATCAACATGTAACAACTAAAACAAATATTGAACTCTACTACTGCTTATGCTACATGGCAGCCTACAATGTTTAGCTAAAGGACACACACTACAATTGTCCGTCTTTCATTTACAGTCATCATAGACTAATGAAAAAAATGCTTCAGTGCTCCTGTTGAAGCATGTCCAAGCCTTCTATGCTAGAGTCCAATGTCCAGGTCTGCCTTCTTTATAGCCAAACCTTGAATTGTTCCTTTATTATTCCAAGTAGTACTTTGAGGCAATAGGTAGAGACCTCTCATCTTCTTACCAATCACATTCACTATAACGACCCGATCAGTCATTTCATGAGTTACAGCCCTGTTTCCTATTTTTGTCTGCTCCATTTTTGTTCTTTAGCTGTATTATGTCCTATCGGGTCAGTTGATTTGGTTCCGGAGTGGTTTTGGAGTAAATAGAGACACTTAATCTCTTAGGAGAAAGTTTAAGATGGAAAAGTTGACCGGATGTTGACTTATGTGTAAACAATCTCAGATTTGAATTTTGATGGTTCTGTTAGCTTTGTTAGGTTATTTTGAACTTGGGAGCACGTTCTTAATGTGATTTGAAGACCCGTGGTAGAATTAGGGTTGAAAAACCAAAAGTTAGAATTTTGGCAATTTTGGTCGGCAGTGGAAATTTGATATCGGGGTCAGAATAGAATTTCGCAAGTTAGAGTTTGTTCATGGTGTCATTTCTCATGTGTGAGCAAAATTTGAGGTTATTTAGACGTGATCTGACAGGTTTCAGCGTCATTTTTAAAATTTGGAAGTTTAGAAGTACTTAAGCTTGAATTCGAGGATAATTTGGTGTTTTGATGTTGTTTTGAGTGATTCGAAGGTTTGACTAAGTTTGTATGATGTTATTGAATGTGGTATGTTTGGTCGAGGTCCCGAGGGCCTCGGGTGATTTTCGGGTGCTTAACGGATCATTTTTGGCTTTTGGAGGATGGCTAATAGCTGATGGTGTTTTTCATCTGGTTTCCTCTTTCGCGAACGCAGAATACAGTCGCATTCCTAAATTGTTAATATAAGCTAAGGAAAATTTGTTCTTCACGTTCGCAAAGAGGAGGACGCGAGCACAAATTTTTGGTCCGATTGTGCAGCATGAACGTGTAAGAGGGGTTGCGTTCGCGAAGAGAAATAGAGGCAACTGGGGACCTCAGAGCATTGATCTACGTGTTCGCAAGGAATGCGCCACGTTCGTGATTTGTTAAGCTGGATAAGGTACACGTTTGTGAGTGGTGGATCACATTCGGGTAGAAGGAATTTCCAGTATGAGGCAGTTGTGTTTCACGAATGCGAGGGTACTACCACGTTCGCGAAAAAGGACATCTCAACACTATAATAAAGTTCAAAAACAATGGTTCCATTATTTTCACATTTCAAACATTTTTAGCTCGGTTTTGGATATTTTTGAGAGGATTTTGAAGGTGATTCTTGAGGTAAGTTCCTATTGATCATTTCTATTCAATAAGTATGTTTCCCCACTAATTTTCCCACCTTGTTGGTGTGTTTTTGAGGCGTAATTTGGGGGTTTGAGGTTTGGGAATTGGAGAGGTGATTTTAGGGATTTGAATGGCCCTTTGGTGTTAGATTTTGATGAATTTGGTATGGGTATACTCGTGAGTGAATGGACTTTCTAGTTTTTTGACTTTTGTGAGATTCCGAGACATAGGCCCACGGACCTGGTTTGAACAAATTTTGGGTTTTGAGTCTAATTTAGTAGTTTATTTCTGTAATTGATTCCTTAGCATATATTAATGGTAGTGTATTGTTTGTGGTTAGATTCGGGGCAGTTGGAGGTCGATTCGATAGGAAGAAGGCATCGCGGAGTAAGATTTTGCTCGGATTGAGGTAAATAACAGTTGTAAATCTGGTCTTGAGGGTATGAAACCCCGAACATTGTGTCTGGTGACTATTTTGGAGGTGACACACATGCTAGGTGATAGGCGTGTGGGCATGCACCGAGGGGATTTTTACTAGGTTCGTCCCGTAGAAACTGTAATGTTGAACAACATGGTGTTAGCTCTATACTATATATGTGTTATAAATGATTGACTGTAAATCATATTAGAAACAATGTTTAAGCTATATGTTGGCATTGTTGGGTCCCTTAGGGGCCGCGTTACATGTTGAATTTCCTACTAAATACTATTTGTACTCAGTCACAGTTTTTTACTTGAATATCATATCTTAGTCTCGGTTATTCTATTTGATACTTCATGTTATTGTTGTTTGGGTTGATTTTCCTGATTTCTGAGAGCTCGAGAGGCTGGAGAGATTGATGACTGAGTGAAGCCGAGGGCCTGATTTTGATGATATTTATGGGATCGTTCTGCACACCGCAACATGTTTTATTTATTTTTGACTGAGTGAGGCTGAGGGCCTGATTGATTTATGCTATGATTGGCTTGTTATAGCACTTGGGCTGAAGGAACCCCTCCAGTATCTGCGCACCCCCAATGAGTGCGAGTGCTGAGTGCTGAGTGCTAAGTGATTGTGAGGAATAAGTGATTAGGAGGAATGTGTGATTGTGAGGTTGGAGTGATAGGGAGGACTAAGACATGATTTCCTAAGATGCAGAATATGATTACACTATTGATGCACACGGTTGCCTTATTTTGATGTTTTCAAAACTATTGAAAGATATTCTTATCTTGTTGTACTTGAACTTGCCTGAAATAATTCGACTTGACTTGAATTATCGGAAATTGGGAAGCATGACTATTTTCCTTTCTGAAATTATTGAAATGAACTAAAACAGTGTAGCTCGTCACTATCTTCAGTTCCTTATTTATTATTGTTACTTACTGAGTTGGCTTACTCATGTTACTCCCTGCACCTCGTATGCAAATCCAAGAGCTGTTAGACGTGGATGTTGTTGATAGTACTCGTAGTAGGTCATTGTAGATAACGAGGTAGCTGCCGGTGTTCGCAGCCCTGCTTTCTTCTTCCATATCTATCCTTATTTTCTGTATTTTGAATTCTAGACTATGTTTGGTCTTGATACTTTTGGGTCGGCTATGTTAGATGCTCATGACTAGTGACACCCCAATGTCGGACTTTATTTCCACACTAATATTTTGGGATCCACCCCATTTTATGGCTAAGATTTCAGTTATTTGAAGAGTTTTGATTATTTCTGGTTTATTGTTAAAAGCGCTTTGGTATAGTTGGCTGGCTTAGTATCATCGATAGGCGCCATCACGAAAGATCGTGTTTTGGGTCGTGACAAGTTGTTACTAGAGGTAGGTTACATAGGTCTCACGAGTCATGAGCAGGTTTAGTAGAGTTTTGTGGATCAGTATGGAGATGTCTGTACTTATCTTCGAGAGGCTGTAAAACCATTAGGAAACTTCACATTCTTGAATTCTTATCATGTGAATCTGTTGATACTGGTAACTAAAATTCTATTATTCTATTCTCTCACTGATGGTGAGAATACGTGCTATCGGTCAGGACGACAGCCACCATTACCACCAGTTGGGGCCGTGAGAGGCCGATGTCACAATAGTGGCCGTGTAGGGGCAGGAGTGTAGCCCGCACGATAGCTTGGGAAATACCCGCAGATCCACTAATTGCCCCTATACAGGATCAGTTCCCAGTTATGGATGCACCAGCGGGCCCAACTCAGGCATCAGCTGTGCCCGTCGTGATTCCAGGTCTTCAGGAGACATTAGCTCAGATTCTGACAGTATGCACCGGTCTTGCTCAGGCAATCTCTGTTTCTGCTACAACAACCACTTCTTAGGTCGAGTGAGGCACTCAGACTCCTGCCTCCCTTGCACCCGAGAAGGTTATTCAGGGACCTTAGACACCGGGGCCACCACCATGCCAGTCGGTTACGCTTGCTCAGGACTATGTGATTTCAATTATGCCTGATGATGAGCTGCATAGATTGGAGAGGTTTGGTAGACTTCAGCCTCCGACTTCAAGTTTTGTAGAGGGCGAAGATGCCCAGGGTTTCTTGAATGATTGTTAGAGAATTCTCTGTACAGCAGGTATTCTGGAGACTAGTGGGGTCTCGTTCACTAACTTTCAATTCTCTGGAGCTGTCTTCACTTGTAGGAGGCTTGTGAGAGGCGTAGGCCTGTTGGTGCAGCGCCCCTTACATGGAAGTACTTCTCCATTCCCTTCCTAAAGAAGTAGGTGCCCTAGTTACGTAGAAATAAGATGTGCATGTAGTTTTAGAAGTTGCGTCAGGATGATATGACTGTGATGCAGTATCAGATGAGATTTTTCGAGTTGGCCCATCATGCTATTTGGTTGGTTCTCACAGACAGGGAGAGGATCAAGAGTTTCGTTGATGGCCTTACATATCAGTTGCGGATTTTTATGACTAGGAAGAGGGTGTCTAATGTTTCTTTTGAAGAGGTTGTCGACAATACTTAGGTTATAGAGTCAATTCACCTCCAAGAGCGAGTGGAGAGGGACGCCAACAAGCCTCGTGGATCTGGTAATTTTGGTGGTGTTTCTTTTGGAGGTCAGTTTTACCACGTCATGGGTCTTCCCTTCAGGCATGCTCAAACGGCTTGCCCAACCCACCGTGGTGCATCATCTGACCATGGTTTTCACATTTCTCAATAGGGTCACTAATCTATCAGTGCCCTTCCAGATCAGATTTCGTCCCATGCTCAATCAGTTCAGGGCTCATCTATGGGAGGTTCTTCCACTTGTTATCTCGGTGCTCGAGGCTTCCTTTAGTCCCCACCACCAGCACCAGGGAATTATTTTTAGTGTGGGGAGTTTGGGCATATGTGAGGAAGTGTCCTCGTCTTCAGGGAGGTCCAGCACATCAGAGGGGTCAGGCTGCATCTTCAACACTAATTACATCACAACTCACCCAGTCAGCTCGAGGTGGAGCTTAGTGATCTAGGGGTCGCCCAAGAGGGGGATGCCGATCAGGTGGAGGCCATGTGTGTTTCTATGCTCTCCCTACCAGACTAGATGTCATTGCTTCAGAAACAATCATCACATGTATTGTCTCTGTTATCACCGAGATGCATCTACATTATTTGACCCTGGTTTTACCTATCATATGTATCCTCGTATTTTGCTCATTATCTGGATATGCCCTACGAGTCATTAGCTTCATATGTTCATGTATCCACTCCAATGGACAATACTATTATTATGGACCGTGCATATAGGTCATGTGTAGTGACCATTGGGGGATTGGAGACTAGAGTAGATTTTCTACTTCTTAGTATGGTTGATTTTGATGTGATATTGGGTATAGATTGGTTGTTTCCATATCATAATATTTAAGACTACCACACTGAGACTATAACATTGGCGATGTCGTGGTTGCCTCGAATTGAGTGGCGAGGTTCTTTAGATAATGTCCCCAGTAGGGTGATTTCATACTTGAAGGCCCAGCGGATGGTTGGGAAGGGTTGTTTATCCTATTTGGCTTTTGTGAGAGATGTCAGTGCATAGATCCTTGCTCTTGGTTCTGTTCCGATGGTGCACGATTATTTGGATTTGTTTCCTGCATACCTACCAAGCATGTCACCGGACAGGGATATTGACTTCGGTACTGATTTAGTGCTAGGCACTCAGCCTATTTCTATTCCACAGTATCATATGGCACTTGTTGATTTGAAGGAGTTGAAAGAGCAGCTTCAAGATCTCCTTGACAAGGGATTTATTAGGCCTAGTGTGTCACCTTAGGGTGCACCTATTCTATTTGTAAAGAAGAAGAAGGATGACACTGTGAGAATGTGCATTGAATATAGGAAATTGAACACAGTCACAATTAAGAACAAGTATCCTTTGACGTGCATTGATGATTTATTTGACCAGCTCCAAGGAGCGAGGGTGTTCTCCATGATTGATCTCAGGTCGGGTTATCACCAATTGAAGATTAGGACTCCGACATTCTAAAGACAACTTTCAGGACTTGATATGGTCACTATGAGTTCCTTGTGATGTCTTTTAGGCTGACTAGTGATCCAGTAAAATTCATGCATTTGATGAATATTGTGTTCCAGCCTTATCTCGACTTGTTTGTTATTGTATTCATTGATGATATCTTTGTGTATTCTCGTAGCCAGGATGAGCATGCTCAATATTTACAGATTGTGTTGCAGTGGTTGAAGGAGGATAAGCTTTATGCTAAGTTCTCCAAGTGTGAGTTTTGGCTCATTTCAATGGCGTTCTTGGGGCACGTGATGACCAGTGAGGGTGTTCAAGTTGATCGGAAGAAGATAGAGGCAATCCAGAGTTGGCCCAGACCATTGTCAACCATAGAGATTCATAGCTTTCTTGGTTTGGTGGGCTATTATCGTCGGTTCGTGTAGGGTTTCTCTTCTATTGCCTCACCCTTGACCAAATTGACTCAAAAGGGTGCTATTTTCAAGTAGTTGGATGAGTGTTAGTCGAGATTTCAGAAGCTCAAGATTGCCATGACCACAACTCTAGTGTTAGTTCTGCCATCATCTTCGGGTTCATATTCAATATATTGTGATGCTTCTAGGGTCGGTACTGGATGTTTTTTGATGCAAGAGGGTAGAGAGATTGCTTATGCTTCTCTTTAGTTGAAGCCCTATGAGAAGAACTACCTTGTTCATGATTTGGAGTTAGCTACCATTATTCACGCGTTGATGATTTGGAGGCATGATCTCTGTGGTGTGTCTTGTGAGGTGTTTACTGATCATTGTAGCCTCCAGTATTTGTTCAAGCATAAGGATCTCAATTTGAGGCAGCAAAGATGGTTGGAGCTGCTAAAGGACTATGATATCACCATTTTGTATCATCTGGTAAAGGCCAATGTGGTGACCGATGCCGAAGGCAGTGAGTATGGGCAGTCTTGCATTCATTCCTATTGGGGAGTGACCTCTTGCAGTTGATGTCTAGGCTTCAGCCAACTAGCTGTTAGGATTTGGTGTTTTGGAGCCCAATCAGGTTCTAGATTGTGTGGATTCTCGGTCTTCTTTGTTTGATCGCATAAGAGAGCGCCAGTATGATAATCCTCATTTGATTGTCATCAAGGACAAGGTTCTGCATGATGATACCAGATATGTGACTATAGGAGATGGTGGGTATTGAGGATGCAGGGCCAGATATGTGTGCCCAATGTAGATAGGCTTCAGGAGTTGATTCCAGAGGAGGCCTATAGTTTGCAGTATTCCATCCATCCGGGAGATGCGAAGATATATCAAGATTTGAGACAACACTATTGGTGGAGGAGAATGAAGAAATATATAGTTGGGTTTGTAGCTCGGTGTCTCAATTGTCTGCAGGTGAAATATGAGCATCAGAAACCGGGTGGCTTGCTTTAGCAGATAGAGATTCGAGAGTGCAAGTGGGAGCGGATCACCATGGATTTCATAGTTGGGCTCCCACAGACTTCGAGGAAGTTTGATGTTATTTGGATGATTGTAGATCAACTGACCAAGTCCGAGCACTTTATTCATGTGTTTACTGCCTATTCTTCAGACCCATTGGTGGAGATTTATATCAGAGAGATTGTTCGCCTTCACGGTGTGCCAGTTTCTATCGTTTCACAAAGAGGCACCAAGTTTACATCGTAGTTTTGGAGAGCCGTGCAGCGAGAGTTTGGCACTCAGGTTGAGTTGAGAACAACATTTCTTCTACAGATGGATGGGCAGTTCGAGCGCACCATTCAAATTTTGAAGGACAAATTACACACTTGTGTCATTTATTTTGGGGGTTCATGCGACCAGTTTCTACCACTCGCAGAGTTTTATTACAACAACAATTATTAATCGAGTATTCAGATGACTCCGTATGAGGTTTTATATGGGAGGCAGTGTAGATCCCTAGTGGGTTTGTTTGAGCCGGGTGAGGCTATAATTTTGGTTATAGACTTGGTTTAGGATGCTTTGGACAAGGTAAAAGTGATTCAGGAGCAGCTTCACACATCACAGTCAATGCAAAAAAGTTATGCTGGCAAAAAGGTTCATGATGTGTCTTGCATGGTTGGAGAGAATGTTTTGTTAAAGGTTTCACCAATGAACGGTGTTATGAGGTTCTGAAAGAAAGGTAAGCTGAGCCCTCGGTTTATTAGGCTATTTGAGGTGATTCGGAGGATTGAGGAGATGTCTTATAAGCTTGTTTTCCCACCTAGCTTGTCAGGTGTGCATCTAGATTTCAAGTTTCTTTGCTCCGAAAGTATATCGGCTATCCGTCTCATATCTTGGATTTCAGCACGGTTCAGTTAGATGGTGATTTGACATATGATGTAGAGCTAGTGGCTATTTTGCAGAGGCATGTCCAAAAGTTGAGATCAAAGAATATAGCTTTAGTGAAAGTGCAATGGAGAGGTCAGCCTATGGAGGAGGCTACTTAGGAGACCGAGTAGGAGATACAGAGCTGATATTCACACCTATTCGAGGCTCTAAGTATGTTTCTACACCCGTTCGAGGAAGAACGTTTGTCTAAGAAGGGAAGGATGTAACGACCCCGCCGGTTATTTTGTGAGTTAAAGCCTCGTTCCCTATTTTTTCTGCTTCATTTGAGTTTTTAAGCTGTATTATGTCTTACCGGGTCAGTTAGTTCGTGTCCGGAGTGGTTTTGAAGTAAATTGAGGCACTTAGTCTCTTATGAGAAAGTTAAAGATGGAAAAGTTGACCGAATGTTGACTTATGTGTAAACGATCCCGTATTTGAATTTTTTATGGTTTTGTTAGCTCTGTTACATAATTTTGGACTTGGGAGCGCATTCGAAATAGGATTTGGCGTCCCATGGTAGAATTAGGCTTGAATTGGCGAAAGTTAGAATGTTGGCAATTTTAATCGGTAATGGAAATTTTGATATCGGGGTCGGAATGGAATTCTGTGAGTAAGTTGTGGTGTCACTTGTAATGTGTTTGCAAAATTTGAGTTCATTCGGATGTGATTTGATAGGTTTCAGTGTTGTTTGCAGAATTGTGAAGTTTAGAAGTTATTAGGCTTGAATCCGAGGGAAATTTGTTGTTTTGATATTGTTATGAGTGATTCGAAGGTTCGAATAAGTTTGTATGATGTAATGGGATGTGTTGGTATGTTTGGTTGAGGTCCCGAGGGCCTCGGGTGAGTTTCGGGTTGATAACGGATCATTTTTGGCTTTTTGAGGATGGCTGATAGATGCTGGTGTTTTTCATCCGGTTTCCTCTTTAGCGAACGCGAGAGGACAGTCGCGTTCGCAAAGGGTTAATGTAAGCTAAGGAAAATTTTTTCTTCGCGTTCTTGAAGAGGAGGACGCGAACGTGAATGTTTGATTCGAATAAGCAACATGAACGCGTAAGAGGGGTCGCGTTTGCGAAGAGAAATGGATGAAACTAGGGACCTCAAGTCATTGATCTACGCGTTTGCGATTTGTAGAGCTGGATAAGGTACGCGTTCGCGAGTGGTGGATCGCGTTCGCGTAGAAGGAATTTCTGGTCTGAGACAGTTGTACATCGTAAATGTGAGGGTAATATCGTGTTCGCCAATAAGGATATCTGGGCAGTATAATAAGGTTCAAAAACGAGGGTTCCAGGATTTTTCACATTTCTAATATTTTTGAGCTCGGTTTTGGAGATTTTTGAGAGGATTTTGAAGGTGATTCTTGAGGTAAGTTCCTATTGATCATTTCTATTCAATAGTTATGTTTACCCACTGATTTTCTCACCTAGTTGGTGTGTTTTTGAGGTGTAATTTCGGGGTTCGAGGCTAGGGAGTTGGAGAGATGATTTTGGGGATTTGAATGGCCATTTGGTGTTGGATTTTGATGAATTTTGTATGGGTAGACTCATGAGTGAGTGGGCTTTCTAGTTTTGTGACTTTTCTCGGATTCCGAGACGTGGTCCCGGTTTGAGCCAATTTCGGGTTTTGAGTCTAATTTAGTTATTTTTCTTATGGAATTGATTCCTTAGCATATATTAATGGTAATGTACTTTTTGTGGCTAGATTCGAGACATTTGGAGGCTGATTCGAGAAGGAATTGCAGAGTAGCATTTTGTTCGGATTAAGGTACGTAACAGTTGTAAATCTGGTTTTGAGGGTATGAAACCCCGAACACTGTGTCATGTGACTATTTTAGAGGTGACGCCATGCTAGGCGGCGGGCGTGTGAGCGTGCACCCTAGAGATTGTTACTTGGTTCATCCCGTAGAAACTGTAAAGTTGAACAACATGTTGTTAGCTCTATGATATATATGTATATATGTATATATATATGTTATGAAAGATTAATTGTAAATCATGTTAGAAATAATGTTTAGGCTATGTGTTGGCACTTTTGGGTCCCGTAGGGGCCACGTTACATGTTGAATTTCCTGCTAAATGATATTTGTACTCAGTCAAAATTTTTACTCGTATATCATATCTCAGTCTCTGTTATTCTATCCGATACTTCATGTTATTGCTATTTTGGCTGATTTTCCTGATTTCTAAGAGCCCAAGAGGCTGGAGAGATTGATGACTGGGTGAGCCGAGGGCCTAATTTTGAGGATATTTATGGGATTAGGCTACACGCCGCAGCATGTTTTATTTATTTATGACTCAGTGAAGCTAAGGTCTTTATTGATTTACGCTAGATGGCTTGTTATAGAGCTTGGGCTAAAGGAACCCCTCCGGAGTCTACACACTCCCAATGAGCACAAGTACCTACTGAGTGCGAGTGTCGAGTGTTGAGTGATTGTGTGGAATGCATGATTGGGAGGAATAAATGATTGTGCAGTTGGAGTGATTGGGAGGACTAAGAGATGATTTTCTGGGAGGCAATATATGATTACATTATTGATGCACACATTTGCCTTATTTTCATTTTTTGAAAACTGTTGAAAGATATTCTTATCCAGTTTTACTTGAACTTGCCTTAAATAATACGACATGAATTACCAAAACTTGGGAAGCATAACTATTTAACTTTCTGAAATTATTGAAATAAAATAAACTGTGTAGCTTGTTACTATCTTCAGTTCCTTATTTATTATTGTTACTTACTAAGTTGGCGTACTCACGTTACTCCCTGCACCTCGTGTGTAGATCCAAGAGTTGTTGGATGCGGATATTGTTGATAGTAATCATAGCTGGTCATTGGAGATCGCGAGGTAGCTGTCGGCATTCGCATCCCTGCTTTCTTCTTCCCTATCTATCCTTATTTTCTGCATTTTGAACTTCAGACTATGTTAGTTCTTGATACTTTTGGGTCGGCTATGTTAGATGCTCGTGACTAGTGACACCCTGATGTCGGGCTTTATTTCTGCACTTATATTTTGGGGTTCACCCCATTTTATGGCAAAGATTTAAGTTATTTAAGAGTTTTGATTATTTCTAGTTATTGTTGAAAGCGTTTTGGTAATGGCAACTGGCCTAGCATCATCGATAGGCGCCATCATGATGATTCATGTTTTGGGTCGTGACATTCACCTTCCCACAGCAAAAGTCCTGAAGTAGACAAAAATCGGGATAAAAAATTGCACAGCAATTTAACTCCTTTGTTATCTTAGACACTGACAACAAATTGTACTTGAATTTAGGTAAGTATAACACATTGTAAATTCTCCCTACATTTTCTCGATTACATGATCCCATATGAGTTACATTTGATATTTCTCCATTAGGCAAATGCATGTTCTTTATATGAATTCCAACTACTTCTAATTTGTTTTCTAGCATGTCCAAATTTGAAGTCATGTGATTTGTAACCCCAGTATCTACAATCCATTCATGATTATTGCTATCAACAAAAAAAGCACTAATACTACCTGCCATATTAGTTTATGCTTCTGGCACATTCTCCTTATTGAGCACCCTGAGAATTTTGTTATATTGTTCTGCTGTGAAATATGGAATTTGAGGAACTTTGAAAACACCTGGACCTCTTCCTACTGCAGCCTATGGTTTAAGTTCCCCTGCCATTGTATTGTGAGTTGTATTACCTCCAAACTTCTTTTTGAACTTGAAATCATCAGGATACCTAATTAATTTGTAATACCCTTCTCTAGTATGCCCTTTCATTTTGCAGTAATCACAAAACTCATTATAATTCTTCCTAGGCTTCTGATTATTGAATCTTTTTGTTGTTAACAGGGATGTCATCTCAGCATTGTCACCAGGAACAACTGCTTTTTCCATACTCCTTTGGCTCTCTCTTTCCATCAGCATAGAATAGGCCTTATTCACAGTTAAAAGTGGATCCATCATCACGATATACTCAGGCGCTTGTTCATATGTCTTGTTAAGCCCTATAAGGAACTGCAATAGCTTCTTCCTATGTATAAAACCTCATATTCACTTCACTTTGGGCAATCACAATCAGGAGCTGGTGCCAAACAATCAAACTCAGCCCAAAGTTCATGCAACTTTGAGAAATAAGTTGCAATTGAGCTTATTCCTTGACTCGCAGTAGCTATGGCCCTATGTAAAAGGAGAATTCTAAAACAATTTACCTTATTGATAAGTAGGGATTTTTACTGCTTATTTTCTCTCGTTTACTTGCATTGTAGCTCAAAAAACCTTAAAGGTATTCCCGAAAACTAACAAAATGTGCTTTCTTGCATTGGAAAATGAGCCAAATAAATCAAAATATACAGATAAATGGGTCAAAAGTGAACAAGAACCGAAACAGGGCAAAAATTCCAGCAGTGCGAACTGCACAATTCTAGTGCAGCCGCAGAGGGACGACTCAGAGAGTAGTCTTTAGGCTAGCTAAAGACATGCAGACCGCAGCAAAATTGTGCGGCCGCAGGATTTCAAGTGCTGCCATATTCATTATGTTCACTTACTTAAAAAATGTTATTAACAATTATATTTGATTTTCTGGTTCTAAAAACATGTGATTTATTTCAATTCTAGTTATTTGTCAATAGATGCTAAGTGTAAGTAAAGAGAATAAGATATGCAAACCAATGTTATTGCTAGGCTGGGCCTCGAGCTGGCTGGAACACGGGGCCTCAAGGTCTAGTTAGGGCAGTTAGCAATGAACAATTGATGAAGAAACAATGATATCAAAGGCCTCGAAGATAGACCTTTGCGGTTAATAATGGGCAATAAATGAATAATAAGTAAGCAAGCAATAAATCTGTAGAGTGATTGTTGAGCACATTTAGGCAAGAAAAACAGAGAATGTTCTATTGTGTTCAATATTCATATGTGTTACAAAATGATAAGGATCCTCTTTATATAGGAGGGGGAATCCCAACATATTACATGTCTAATAATGACAAGTAAATGCTATTGATACAGTAGTATAATGGCTCGATATGGATTTGTACTATTTTCAAACTTGGTCAGCTCTAACCACGTATCCTTGGAAGCTTTCCCACCTTTCCATGACGATCATCGATTTGTACTGCTCCGAGATTGACCACAGTGAACCTTCGATATGTTCCCTCGAGGATGCACCTTGGGTTCATACTTCAAATTTTGCTTCGAGCTTCTCGAGGTTGGGCATGGATTGCCACAGTAGCCCCAAATTCAAATTCCCTAATGTTGGCCATATATAGATAGTCCCCGCGTTTCTTATAATGAAATGATAAGAAATGATCTTGAGTTCTTGCCTCTTCGATACCCCTATTGTGATGTCTACCACATGAGATCGTTAAATGATGTGATAGAAAAGTTGTATAGAGGTCTTGTCAACACGGCTCTCGAGAAGCCACAAATCTCTATTGGTCGCCCTTTCAACACTTCCAATACACTTAGATGACTTTTATAAATACTCCAATTCCCTATCTTTTAAACCTTTGCAACATCTTAAAGACTTCAAATCTTTGTTAATAGTTTCATACCTTCACCCTTCTTCTGTGTGCACTTATTCGTCAGCTTACTTTGAAACTTTGCTATAACCAAGGCCAAAATTTCTAAGACGGTGCCTCAAAAAGAGGAAGACCCTTCTTCGTCACGCTCGTCTAAGAGCAAAAATATAGTGCTTCCTCGCATTGAGGAGTTCTTGGGCCCTTCGAGACATCCTCCGATTTCAAAATTGATAAACCTACTTCGGTACCGGGCAGATGCGAGCCCATGTCTCGGTACATTAATCTAATAATCAACATAGAGAAGGTGAATAGGTTGTCGCTGGGGAAAGGCGTTATAATTAGAGATCCCTTCATCGGAAGAGAATATAACTACACACAACACTAGTTTCCACAGCGTATATACATATCTCTTTACCTTAGGTCTTGTAGATTCTTCTTCTCCATCGATAGACCCGGTGATCCCCGATTTTTGTTAACAATACGAGTGTCGCTTGGTCAAATTTATACCTCTTTTTGGTGAATTGTCTATTTTATTAGATATTTCTCGAACATGGTCGAGGGGATGCCTTTCACCCTCGATCATCTTATTAGATTGTATAGCCCTCATATTTATCGAGGGTGCCTAGTCAAACTAGAGCGTCGATCTACCAAAGCATTTATTGCCCACATCGACGAAGATAAAGATCGGGGGTGTATGAGCCGCTTCGTTCGAGTCAGGACTTCGGACCTCAACCCTGCCGAGAGAAGATGCCATTCCCTGAGAAATGGAATATAAGACGTAAGTGTTGTTACACCAAGAATGTTTTATCATCTGAATGTCCTCTTTTCCTCTTTCAAACTAATTCCTTTCTTTTTTTAATTGATTCTCCTCTGGTTACGTAGCCACCGTGTGGTTCCCCGGCGGGGTTAAGGACCTCTTGGGCTGGTTTAAACTCTTAGACTCCACCTCATCATATGACAAGCGCATTTGGCGCGATTTGGCCAAAACTCGATGGAAGGCCAAAAATCATGGTATGCCCTCACTACGATCACCTCTAAATGCCTTATAAATAGATTTCTTGGCGATATGTTTGACATTTTACACTTATGCAGGCCTCGAGGAAGCTGTTTCAATGAGATCGCCTCCTCCTAGTGAAGAAGAGACCTAAAAACCTGTCATAGATAGAAAGAGAAAAAAGGAGATGCCGGTGGAATACCCAAAACAAAAGAGAGCTAAGGCTCGAAAGCCTAGGACTGATGCAACGGTCCTAACTCTAGTAGCTGCTGAGAATCCTCATGCTGAAGATGAAGATGATGATAGTTGCCTACTAGTACATAGGGCAAGATGAAGCGCTGATGCTTCAAAGGTTAACGGGTAGAACATTAACGAGTCAGAGGTGGCCGATACGGTCCCACATCGTATTGAGGACACCCTCAGGGAGGGTTTGGATGCAGTCCCTGAGCTAACCATTGAACAAGATACAACTTGTGCCAATGAGCACTAAGTTGGCGCATTCGGAGGATCCAGCTCTTAGGCCCTTAGAGGGCGAGAGAAAGCCCCGATAGAGGTTGATGTCATAGGCGAACTTCAATCAGGCCCATTATTTTCCCCAGGGCGAATACGGGATGTCCAGAATAGGGAGACTCCCAATGTGGGGGCATCCTAGGTAGAGAATAATGCATTTGGAGAATTATTTTCCGGTGTTGAAGAAGATGCTGATCTCAATGCCATAGTCGTTCTGGAGGAGGCTGCGAAACTCCAAAAATAGGTGATTTTTGACATAACCTTTGTGCCTTGAGTTTTGATCTTATTTTTTCCAACTTCTTTCCTTCGTGCTAATGGTTACGATGATGTACGACCAGGACTTCTCCAAGTTATGAGCTGAACTGACTCATTGTGAGGGGGAGTTCGATAAACTCGCTTTTGAGTCAAATGTGCTAAAACTCTATACGCCCTAAGGGAGAAGGAACTGAACAACCTTTGAGAAAGTTCGGAGAAAGTGCTCCAAGAGCAGGCCAACTTCATCGATTAGGTAGTTTGGGATTCATGAGCTTGACTTTTGTTTTCATAACTCACAGTTTATTACCTTGACTCGACATATGAATATTGAGAAAAAGGATGCCCTAGCTGGGTAGCTTCGGGAAGAGATTGCGGCCAATGATGTCGAGATCCTTGAGCTAAAGTGGTACAAGGATAGCATGGCCTCGGAAAGGGATACTCTCCAAGAAGAGCTGGATTTGACTCAGAGTCTTATTCAAGTAAATAGGAGGTTCAAAAATTCAAGGCGCTTCATGATGAGTCAGCTGCCGCATTATCCACGGCCAAGTCTGAAGCCGATGCACTCAAACTCTCATATAGGGAAGATGATGATGAAGCAAATTCTCTATTCAGGGAGATATCTGAAGAGGCCAAGCTTAAACTAGTTCGCGCCCTTGCACATTCTCGATTAGAATCTCGAAGGCATGCCTTTTCTCTTTTTACTTCTTCTTCTTTTGAATGTGGACTCCGTATGGGAGTTTTGTAAATGCACCTTTGTAAATATATTTTTGGAAATGCAAGGATTTTCTTGTTTAATGTCTTCAAAGTTTTGACTTTTGGTATTCATGCCAAAGTCAAGCTTCGAACTTGAATTTAACTCCTTCGATCTCATTTTGGAGTGACAGATATCCTTGAGGTTGGGTTGTTCTGGTTTCAATCGCATACCATCCCTAGTTCAGGTTGGTAAGGCATTGTTTTGACCCCTCATTCCCTCGAACACTGTTTGACGTCATTCCTGTGACATGACCATGAAGTGATCGAAGTGGCTCCGTCTGTACATTTTCCCAAAAAGTCATAATTGTTTTGTCAGAGCTTATTGGCTATCAAAGTTAACGAATAGTCGCCACTCTTCTTATATATACTTTCTTTCCTTTCATTGAGAGCTTTGCGCTTTGTGCAACTACCTTTCTCTATAGAGTTCCTTTTTTTCTTCTAGTTCTAGTGCCGCATCAGATCAAAGCTTTGCCTGAGTTTTCATCTTCCCTTTCTTGTTGAATGAATTATAGCTACCATTCCCAAATTCGCTAACTAGAAAAAGGGAATTCCCACCTCTGCTTTTCGCCCGGCCGGTGGTACACCGCCAGCGTACGGCGAGCCAACTTCAAACTGTTTCATATCGATGAAAGATTTTACAATGGGGAAACTTCTCAACGTTCCGAGCCATCGAGAACATGAATTGGGGTTCATTGGATTAATAGAAGAGAGACACCTTGAGGCCTTGAGGCTGTGAGGAGTGACTGCACATGAGAAGAAAAGGTGAGGCTGCAGATACTCTCCTAGGAAGAGGATATTATGGCCCATATAGCGGGGTTATTGAATGTGTACACGTACCATTTTACATCGGGTCCTCTCGACCGACTCGTGCTCGAATTCTGTCAAAGATATTGAGTTACTTTGGCTCAAACACATCCGTCTTTTTAGCGGATCATGTTGATGATGAGATTTTTTGCTGAAAAGGCCAAGCTCGAGTTCACTCTTAGCCACCTCATCCGATTATATCAGCCTTCGCATTATCTAGGTCTAATTACACTATGACACTAATCCACCAAGCCCTTTATTACTAGTGATGACATGGACCGGTATCGAGGGTGGAGGAGTCGGTTTGTTTGAGTGAGGACTGTTGATATTATTGCTGCAAAGTTCCTGCCATTTCCCGAGAAATGGAATTTCAAACGTAAGTGATATACTATTTTCTATTATTTTTGTTCTCGGTGGAGCCAGACTCTGTAGGGACGTTTTCTTTCCTTTTCTGCAACGATCCCATAGATGCCAAATGAGGTCCCCAATCTTGCAGATCGGGCCTGCAAACGGCGGCTGCTTCGACTTATGACGAGCGCAAGTGGCAAGATTTGTCGAAGGGCAAATAGGAGGCTAAGCACCACGGTATGTGCTATGTAGTTCTTCTCTCAAGGAGTACTTTCCTTTACATACACTAATTACTTTGTTGTAGGCATCACTGAGTGTTCTTAGGTGAGACCGTCCCCTTTCGAGGAGGAGGAAGGACCTTCGACTTCTGATACAAGGAAGGATAATAAAAGAAAGAGATCCTCTAAGGACGAGGATTCTCATGGCAAGGTAAGACCCTCCCGGGGGTGCGAGGACGACGTCGCTGCTGAGGAAGATCTCATATTTATCAGTTGTTTTGTGGACATAAATGCACCCAGAGAGGATGATTCTACATTGATGGCTCGAACTAAGAGGCCTCCCGGGATTGTTGAGCCCGCTAGGTTCGAGGCCCCTAGTCTCAGGGGAGAGATACCACAAGAGAGGAGGGGAGAAGGTCCTTTAGTACTTGATTTAGCAGCTAGTTCCCGAACGTCGGGAAGTACTCCGAGGGAAATGGGCTTCGATGTATCTCTATCTAATCAAAGCGCCTCGGGTTGCTTTATCGGGGCTGATGAGATCGAGCCGGTAGATGCAAAATCGAACTTCGAGGAAGCTAAGTGACTCTACTCTATGGTGAGTTTTGAAGTCATTACTACTTTTCTAACTTCATACTCTCTTCTTTTTAACTAAACCTTTTGTCCCATAGGCCTTCTATAAGCTCAAGTCTGAGCTGCTTCGGTGTGAGACTAAGGTACGTAAGTTATGATTATGAAGGAAACCTAGAGAAATAGGTAACCTCTATTTTGAGGGACTACATGCTTCTTCTCCCACTTTGAAAACTAACGTTTCGGTATCTCAGTTGTAGAGAATGACAGAAATGCAGGAACGCCTTCAGGGCGAAGCCGGCCAGGTTAAATCTGAATGCAATGAATTGAAGGCACAGATAGATGCTCATGTTATGGCCAAAAGGAATGCTTTAGATATGGCCTCCGCCCTCGAGATACAACTTTGTAATGCTCGGGAAAGTAACTTGGTCCAGACGATCAAAATTGCTAAGCTTGAAACATATCTTTTCAATATGAAAGCTGAAGTTGTGGATGCTAGCTGAAGTCGTAGAGGTCCGAGCAAAGGCCGATATGAAGGTGTCCATCTATCTAAAGATGATGTTGAAGCTTGTACAAAGTTGAGGGGTACTTTTGATCGAGAGAGAAGAAGCAATGAAGATGTCCGATGCAGAACTCGGAGGGAAACTCTCGAGGAGATTCGGGGTAAGGGTTTCGATCTCTCGGAGGAGATAGAGCAGGCTAAGGTGAATGAGTTCGATGCCAAGTTCCTCGTTTTTTATGTTGAAGACAACGAGGAGGAGCCCGGTGAAGGAGCTGGTCCCAATAGAGCCGATTGAGACATAGTCCCTGGGGGGGGGGGGGGCTAACTTCTCGAGGGTGGACTAGGTTTTTCTTCTTATTCTTTGTATAGGGCTCCCTGTGGAAGTGTTATAAATAATGGTGAAAAGGAACCCTTTGGTTTTCCCTTTATATAAATTTCCACTTGCTTGTGTCTTTGTTTATGTTTTGGGTTTAGATACTTGCCAATAATTAGTCTGATATGTTGGACTTTAAGATAAGAACCCTTAGGTTTTTTTTGATGAGTAATTGATAATAGCTGACCGTTTAGGACCCGGTCCTCGAATCAAGTTTTGACTCGGGCTCATTGACCCTTAGGTTTTCAACATATTGGCCCTTAGTCTCTTTTGCTCGGCCCTGAGGCTCTTTTGATTGGCCGTGAGGCTTTTTATGTTGTCCTTGAGGCTCTTTATGTTTCCCCTGAGGCTATTTTTAGGTTGGGTCGATTCGACCTCTAATTTGGCTATAGTTTTCCCCCTTTTCGGCTGGAAATTTTGATGTTTTGATTATTCCTTGGCATGTTTTGTGTTCGCCTGACTCTTCAATGGCTTGAATAAGAACCTCGATTATAAGACGATGATGATAATTGAGTACCTCGAGAGGTTCTCTTGAAGGCTGATTTTTTGAAGCCTTTTTCCTAAAGGTTGGTTGTCTCGAAGCCTTTCTATTGTTTGGAGCTGATATGATCGAAGTTCCTTTGCTTATACTAGGGGTATCTAGATTAACCGGTTCTTATCAAAATATTTTCAAAGTATTTCAAGGCCTTTAATTTTTGGCAGCGGGCGGACGTCTCCGAATTGCATTTATTCGACCTGAGCCTTTTGATATGACTGTAGTATTTATGTTCGGCCATAGCCTTTAGTCCCCGGGAAAGATGACCTCTGTCTATATATCGAGGGTATGCCTTTTTAGGAGTCTTACAAGTTCGGATATATAGCCTTGTCCTTAATATCAGGGTTATGCCTTTTTAAGGTCTTATAAGTTTGGGTATGCCTCATTGAGGTCTTACAGATTTGATGTTTCCTCTCTGAGGGCTTACAAGCTCGAAGTTGCCTGATCGAGGTCTTAAAAATTTGAGTTTTCAATGGTTCGATGGGCTGACTGTCAATGACAGTCCCCAAGTGTTCAAGAGTTTTTAGCCCTTGAGCCGTCTTATGAGAAAGTAGTGAACTTCTTAGAGGCACAAAGTGTTTTGATAAGCAAATAGGCTTCCTCAATTACTTGATATATGCATACATGTTTTTTGCCTTTGGAGGATCGCTTAATATGCATAGACACCGGTCCATTTGGTTGTTTCGCCCAATACAACATTCTCCTATCGAGGTCCTCCTAAGCATATTTCGATTTCTTCCAGAGGTGATCTTCCGGGGTGATGCCCCCAGTATTTGTGGTTGATCGAAGAGAAGCCTTGAATACCTGATGAGTTCTTCTTAGGTATCATATGGATTTTTCCTCATTAAAAACATCGCCGGTAAAACCCGTTTGGGATAAAACCCAATCTAAGGGTAAATAAGCGCAACACATGCTTTAAAACCCAAGGTCTTTGAGCCAGATGGTGCTTCGATTCCCCTCAATCGATTACATGCAGTAAGTTAGTATAAACATAAATGAAAGGAAGAGGGTTGTACCATAGTAATGATAGTGTTCGAGCCTCGATACGCTTCAATGGCTTGGTCTGAGGATGCAGCACAGTCCTTTATTCACTCATTCAGGTGTAGCCGAGAATGTCGATTGTGGTTGCTACTTGGCTGTTTTCTTGTCTTTTGGCTTCTTCGATGTAGAGGGCGTCGATGCCGGTTCTATGTCGTGCACCGCGAACATCTCTCTTGCTGCATGCTGCTCCCCGTACGCTGATTTTACTCAATTCTTGGTTGGAAATTTCATCATTTGATGCAAGGTTGATGGCACTGCCCTTATACTTTGTATCCATGGCCTTCCAAGTAAGGCATTGTATCTCATGTCACCATCGATGACATGAAACTTGGTATCTTGGATTGTACCAGCCATGTTGACCGGGAGAATGATCTCCCCTTTCTTTGTATCGGTCACTATATTGAATATGTTGAGGATTCGAGAAGCGGGTACGATCTGGTCGAGCAGTCTGTGCTGCTCCACCACCCTCGACCTGATTATGTTGGCCGAGCTACCTGGATCTACGAGCACACATTTAATTTGAAATTTATTCAAAATAAAATAAATTACGAGTTGTCATTATAAGGCTGAGACAAGGTCTCGATGTCCTCTTTGCTGAATGTGAGAGCATCCTCCGATATGTAACACCGAGTACGCTTTTCCCCGGTGATGGATATTTTCATCCACTTGACAACGGGTCTTTGTAGGGCGTCGACCCCACAAACGATCATATGGAGGACGTGATGTGGTTCTTCTGGTTCATTCTTCCTACTCACCTCTCTTTCCCATAATTGGTTCTTAGCTAGGTCGCTGAGGAACCCTCGAAGGTGCCCCTCTCTGATCAGTCGGGCTACCTCTTCTCAAAGCTGTCTGCAATCCTCTGTTTTATGACCGTAGTGCTGTGATATTTACGTAGAAAGTTAGGGTTCCTCTGTGAAGGATCTCATAGTATGGGTTTTGGCCACCTGGTATCTTTGATTTTACCTATGGCCAATACAATGTCCGAGACACCGACGTTGAAGTTGTATTCGTATAGCCAGGGTGCCTCTACTGGCCCAGTGTGTCACCCCAGGAACTTTAACCTCAATCTATCCTTCGATCGCCTCGAGGTGTATTATGCCTCGGTGCGTTTCTTCGATCTTCTACATACAGATGGTATCTTTCCTTGTTTGGTCTCGGCTCCCGTTCTATAAACCTTTGTTAAGAGCCTGCTAGGATATACGGAGCTCAAGGGGGATCCTAATTGGTCGTCTTTGACCCTGATCTTCTATTGATACCTCTTGTGCACATCTGTCAAGGTCACTACGGGATATTCTATCAAATTTTGTTTGAGCTGCTTCGAAGCTACCCAGCTTCGTTCGTTCAAGCCCTAACTAACGGCATGTACTACCCAGTCATCGAAGACTGGTCGTAATTCCATTCGCTCCATCTAAAAACGAGATACAAATTCCCTTAGCATCTCATTTTCTCTCTGTTTGATTTTGAAGACATCAAACTTCCTGGTGGCAACCTTGATGTCACCAGCGTGTGCCCTCACAAAGAGTCTGCCAACATGGAAAATAAATCTATTGAATTCGGGGGTAGGTTATGATACCATATCATAGCCCCCTTTTGACTGTGTTTCTCCAAATTTCTTCAACAAGACGGACTCAATTTGGTCATCCTTTAGGTCATTCCCTTTCACAACGTAAGTATAAGTGGTAATGTGCTCATTGGGGTCCGTGGTTCTGTTATAGTTCGGAATACCGGGCAATCTAAACTTCTTTGGAATAGGCTTCAGAGCCGCAGTTGAAGGGAATAGCTTCTGCACTAACTTCTTTGAATCTGCACCCTTCAGAATCGAGGGTACGCCCGGTAACTAATCGACCCACAAGTTATAAGTCTCCACCTTTTTATCGTTAGCCTCTATATTTTTTCTCCCGATTAAATCCTTTTGGTGAGGTCCTCGAGCATCTTCATAATAGCAGGGTCTGTTGCTGACCCATTGTTACTCGATCTCTCTAGTGCCTGCTCGACTCGAGGAGCCGTTTCCGGTGCTATTGTGATTGAAGCTTTTTGTTGACTTTGTAGATGACCAATCGCCACTTGTTGTGCTTGCAACATCTCAAATATGACTTGAAGGCTAACTTCTCTTTCCTCCCAAGCAGGAGTCCCGTATGCTTCATGTTGGTTTTTCCCGTACACACTTCCGTCTGTATAAGATCTTCCATCAACATGCACAGTGTTGTGTGAGCCCATGTCTATGGGGATTTGTGCTGGTGCCACCCCTGGGTTTTGCAGTGGTACACCTGGATCTGCATCATTCTCTCCATGAAGCCAAATACCGTTGTTTTCATGTGGATTTGCTGAGTTAGACATTTTTTGACCTGAAATCAATGATTCTTGGGCAAGAAAAAGTGTGAAGAATAACTTGTGTTTTCAGAAAACTAACACCAAAACAATCTCTATTATTTTTAGCCTCACGGTGGGCACCAAACTGTTTACCTTAAAAATGGTATTAACAATTATATTTTATTTTCTGGTTCTAAAAACATGTGATTAATTTCAATACTAGTTGTTTGGAAATAGATGCTAAGTGTAAGTAAAGAGAATAAGATATGCAAACTAATAATGTCGCAAGACTGTGCCTCGAGCTGGCTGGAACATGGGGCCTCAAAGTCTAGTTAGAGCAGTTAGCAATGAATGATTGATGAAGAGAAAATGATATTAAAGGCCTCGAATATAGCCCTTTGGGGTTGATAATGGGCAACAAATGATGAACAATAAATGAACAATAGTGAACAAGCAATAAATCTGTAGAGTGATTGTTTAGCATGTTTAGGCAAGAAAAGGAGAGAATTTTCTATTGTATTCAATATTCATGTGTGTTACAAAATAAAAAGGATCCCCTTTATATAGGAGGGGGAATCCCAACGTAGTACACGTCTAATAATGACGAGGAAATGCTATTGGTACAGTTGTATAATGGCTCAGTATGGATTTGTACTATTCTTGCAGACTTAGTCTGCTCTAACCACCTATCCTTGGGAGCTTTTCCGCCTTTCCATGAAGATCATCGATTTGTACTGCTCTGAGATTAACCATAGTGATCCTTTGATATATTCCCTCGAGGACTCACCTCGGGGTCATACTTCAAATTCTGCTTCGAGCTTCTCGAGGTCGGGCGTGGAGTGTCACAGAGCCCTAAAGTCGAGACAACAAGTCCGTCGGAAATATGCCATTGGGGGGAGGAAGCGGATAATGATCAAATGGATGAGGTTCCTCTTGAACCTCAAGCTTATAGACGAGGCCTCCCACCTCAAGATAATGTGACCGCCCCTCCCCTACCTCCTCAAAGAACGGCAGACCACCGACAGTTACCAAAAGAGGGTTATGCAAGTGTTGTAGTCCCGCCCCGCATTAGGGCTGGCAATATCCAAATCACAGACGTGATGCTTACACTACTTGAGCAACAAGGATTCTTCACCGGGGCTCTGAGTCAAAATGCCTACAAGCATCTCAAGGGGTTCGTCGATACTTGTTGGGGGAGAAAGAAAACAAATATCTATGAGGACGCGCTGAGGTTGAGGCTATTTCCTTTTTCTCTACGGGGAAAGGCATTGGAATGGTTAGAGAGATTGGAATTCATACCATCCACAATTGGGATGAGTTAGCGCAGAAGTTCATTTCCAAATTCTTCTCTCCGGTACATATGGCGACGCTTCAGGATGAGATTCTTGCATTCAAGCAAGAACTCAATGAGCCATTGCAAGAGATTTGAGAAAGATATCGCATCATGGTTAAATAGTTCCCGAACAATGATATGACTAAGTCCATGATCCAACAAACCTTCTACAGGGGGATCAACACAACAAATCAATGTGTGGTTAACCAGCTTGCCAGGGCAACTTTATGAACACTCTTTACATCGAAGCTTGTGAAATTCTTGACGAGATAGCGGATACCTCTTCGGTATGGCAAAGTAGAGCCAATGTTCCTCAAGGTGAGCCTAATATTATTCACCTATACAAGGAGCTATATGATCATGGGCAAGCTATTGTTGAGTTGACAACTATCACGAACCAATTGGCCAAAGGTCAACTCCAACAAGTTCAAGGGCCAAAACAAGTGAATGCAATGGAAGGTGTGAATATGATGGTAAATAAAAGATGGCCACAAGGTCAAAAATGCAAAACCATCTGGAATAATTCATGCAAGATGATAGTGGTCATGATCAAGTTGATTCATTCAATGAGCAAGAAGAAGAAGTTCAATATGTCAACAATCATCAAGGTCAAAGAAACAAACCTCAAGGACAAAATCAACAACAATGGAGGTCACAAGGGAACCAAGGTAATTGAACAACCAAAACCACCAAGGCAATTGGAGTGGTGGCATTCCTAGTCAAGGCAATTGGAACAATCGAGGCAATTGGACTAATCAAGGCAATTGGGGTAGCAACAATCAAAACAATTGGGGAGGAAATAACCAAGGAGGGTGGAATAGCAACAACAAGCGGGGTCGTGTTTTCAAAGGCCCCCGATGTTCCAACAACCAAGAAATCCACCTCCATATACTTCTTAAGGCCCGAACTCTTTTTCCAATGAGATGGGTTAAATTGAAAACATGTTTAAATAGATGACGCCGACTCCGATGCTCAATTAGCCTCGCACAAGACTTCTATTCGGAATTTGGAGGTCCAATTAGGACAAATCTCACAATCTTTGAACACTTGTTCTAAGGTGGCACTACCTGTGATACGGTGGGAATAATAAGGACATGTTATGGCCGTGACTACTAGAAGTGGAAAAGATGGAGATGCAACCAGCTCAAATCAAAGAAGGATTGTGGATGAAGATGTTGTGGTTCAAGAAGATGAAATCTCAAGAAATATGGTTCAAGCTAATGAAGAAGTGAGAATTGATACAGGTGAAAGTGTGGAGGAGACGCAAGAAGAGGTGAACCAATCTAAGGAACATGTTTTGCAAGTGAATTCAACTCTGATTGGGTTTCTTCTTGCCATTTTGGCCAATCACGTCTTTGTCGACATTCTCCAATAGTTTGAGGTTCAATATCCTCACTATCTTGCATAATTCTAGATGCAAAATTATATGCAAAGATATAATACGCCACTATATCCAATCAATTCAAATTTATCTCATTATCGATTGGACTCATTGATAGTTCCTTATTTTCTTGAGTCTCAGGCTCAGTGATTTCCTCATGAGACTCTTTTATAGTGTCATCTTGATCATTTGTTTTCCCTTTTCTAGGATGTCGATCCTTAGAACATAATGCTCTATAAGTTTTAGGCGTGCTTTTGACTCATTAGCTATGGGACATCAATACAGATTGGAAAATTCTCTGCAGGGATATCTGATTTTGTTATCCTTTTCAAATTTATAAGTGCATCTGGAATTTGATTTGCTATTCTCTACAAATAAATAAACTTTTGCACCTCTTTTTCACAAATAGATCCATGTGGATCAACATGATATAATGATGGATTTTTCACAAATTTTTCAGTTTGGTTTCACCAATTTCTCCCTTAATTTTGAAAAAAGTATCTCATCGAATCGACTGTCTGCAAATCGTGCAGTGAACAAATCCCCAGTTAATTTTTTGAGGTAGCAAATAATGGAGGGTGATTCTAACCCAACATATATTTCTAATCTTCTTTGGGGGCCCATTTTGGTGCGATGTAGCGGTGCTACATGCACATATACTACAATCCAAAAATTCCTAAATTGGATATATTAGGTTTATGACCCAAATCAAATTTCAACGGGGAATATTTATGATAATTTGTTGGTATGATACGAACTAGCATTACTGCATGCAAAATGGCGCGACCCCAAACAGAAGTGGACAACCTAGTTTTCATGAGTAATGGTCTTACTATAAATTGCAGACGTTTAATTAAAGACTCTGCAATGCCATTTTGAGTGTGAACATGAGATATAAGATGTTCCACTTTTATACCAATTGATAAGCAATAATCATTAAATGCTTGGGATGAAAACTCAGCAGCATTAACAAACTTAACTAGATTATTGAGTAATAGCGCCCATAATCAAATTATTTGTGCCATTAATTTTACAAACGTGAGGTTACAAGATGATAATAGGAACACGTGAGAACATTTAGAAGATGCATCTATTAAGACCATAAAATATCTAAATGACCCACTATGTGGGTGAATAGGTCCACAAATGTCCCCCTGTATGTAGGGCTGCTTATCGGGCGGATTAGGAGCTTATTTACTCTTAACGGTTTGGCTTATTGGTTATCGGCTTTTAAATATATTATCCACTAGCCACCTGATAAGATATCGGACGGATTGGTATCAGCTTAGCTCTTTCGAGCGGTTATCGAACGGTTTATCGGCCTAATTCAATTTATACTACGTGCATTAATCTATATTGCGTGCATTACATCCCAAAGTAGACTACATTAACGCCTAATGTTAATGCCTATAAATCACCGTTAGAGTCCTAGAGACACAGATAGATTCTAATTTAATCCTAGAAAACACGATACATGAAAGACAAGTTGTAGTAGCCTCATAATGCTTACTTCAGAAGTTAGCAGTAATATACATTTTCATTATTGTTTATTTTAACACAAAATTCAGTTAGACTTAATAGGAAATAAGCAAATACACCGGAAGTCATACCGAAGCATGGAGATTCTGAATTTCACCAAGGATTTGTGATGGTTAGTTCATAGCTCTAGACTTTAATCTATGACCATCAAAGAGACTGAATTTGGCAGAAGAATGACTAGTGTGTGTATATATATATATATATATATATATATATATATATATATATATATATATATATATATATATATATATTGAAGGGGTTAATGGATTATCCGTTAAGAAAATTGAATAATCCGCCACCAAACTGATAAGCCGTTAATAAAAAAAATTCAATCCATTCCCCGTCTATTAAACCGTTAACCCAATACCAATAAGCCATTAAGCTTCAATTTCGGCTCGGTTTTCAGTTCGGTTTTGAATACCCCTACTTGTATATGTTTCAAAAATGCAAGGGACTCAATCTCAACCTTTGTTCGTGAAGGTCTAATAATTAACTTGCCTTGTGATAAGTTGGTATTTTACCAACTTATTTTGTCTTTAAACATATACTTTTGCTATGTTTGAGTGATAAAATCATGTATTTAATGTCATTTACTTCTATTTTATAGGTAGAATATGATTTAGAAGTAATGTTGAAGAAACCAAGTCAAAACAAGTCAAAAAGAAGCTAAAAAGAGGAAAAAATCAGGGCAATGCACTCAGTGGTCGCATTTGCGACAAAAGCTTAGGAAAAGCGAAGTCAACTGGAAAAGTCAGTCTTTGCAATTGCGAAGAGTACTATGCAAATGCGAAGTCAACTGGAATAGTCAGTCTTCGCAAATGCGAAGGGTACTTCGCAAATGCGAAGTCAACTGAAAAAGTCAATTTTCGCAAATGTGAAGATATCATCGCAAATGCGAAGTGAAGCAGCACAGAAATAGTTGGGAATTGCGAACTTGTGTTTGCAATTGCGAAGATCGAGCTTCAGGCCTAGGCAATTCTGAAATTTCATATTTTTAATCCCCAAACCATTTTTATATACAACCAAGCAGATATTTTAGGATATCTTTGGCTTATTTTCAGTTCTTAGGGCTAGAGAGAACAAGTATTGAAGCAAGGTTTTTGCACACACACTTGGATCTTGAAGATTTGAAGCTTGTGGTTAAGGATTTCTTATCCATTTATGTTTATTTCTTTATTTTCTTGCTTTGTATTGAATATTTAAGTGTGTAGTATTTATTTCCAACACTTGAATCTTATTTATGGAAATACTCATATCTAATGTGTGGATTAAATACCATGTTATGCTTATGTATTGTATGATTTTTATTCTTTTATGAAGTGAGCTATTGTTATTTTAATTATTCTTGTTCTTTAATGTTTTCAAAGGGATTAGCTAACCCTAGGACTCGCCCATTTACACCAAATTAATTTTGTAAAAGATAATTTGGGGTTGGAAAAGATTAATTAACAAGAACTTGAGGGGTTAACCCTCATTTTATAGATTCTACCTAGGGATAGGATTGAACTACTTATAGCCATATCCGGGAGTGCTTAATCTCGTAATTGTTTTCGGGATATTTCAATTAGAAAGTCCTTTTAGTCTTCGAAAGAAGCTAATTGAGAATTATTATTCGTGGCTAATTAACATAAACTCGCTCATATTTGTAAAATCATAAAATATTTTGGATCGTTACTTGAGTGTAATTCACGATGCATTCATACTTGTAGCCATTGATCATTTTACTTGCATTCTAGGTTAGTTTACATTTCCGCATTTAGATATAAAACATTTTCAAAACCAAATTCTTAGTGTTTGGCATTGCAAGATAAGTAATAATTTTCTTACATTCCTAATCGCCTACACATTGTTCTCTGTGGGATTCGACCCCGACTAATAGTTGGGTAAATTATATTGCATGCGACCGTGTCCATTTACTTTTTAGTAGTGGATTCGGACGTCACCACTTTGATACCAAGAAGTGCAAGAAAATTTATTATTTAAAAGAATCCTTAAATCCTTTAATGGATGCCCATTTGAGTTTTCTATAATCCGTCTCATCATAATTTATCCGGGGTGTCCTAATCGATCATGCCAAAGTACAAAAGTATTGGAATCAGTTACCTTTTGTTTACAATAGAATGTTCTCAATTGCACTAATTCTTCTCCAATACATGCTACAAGATAAAGATGGGAACTTCTCAATAACCCTCTTTTGACCAAAGACATTCTTGGTAATGATGAGATATTCAAAATTATTCTTATCTATTGTCTCAATATAATATCCATTTTGGTGGATATTTTTAAAACTCAACAAGTTCCTCTTGGACTTAGAGGAGAACATTGCATTCTCTATGATAAGCATTATTCCCTTAGGCAGAGTTATAGTATCTCTTCTAGAGCCTTCCATTAGATTACTACTACCAGAAATTATAGTAACATCTACCTTACACATACTTAAATAAGAGAAATATTTCTTCTCTTTGAATATTGTATGTATCGTACATGAATTTAACAAATATTTTTACAATTAAACTTTGATCTTAGTTTTCTTTGTGAGATATCCGTATTTGCTTCCGATAGTTTGACATACAAAAAAAATATACGAATAAGTGTTAGTATTTTCAGAAAAAATGGAAAAAAAACAAAGTTAAACCAATGATAAATAATGATATTTTAATAACAATTACGCAACTAATAGTGTATTATGAATTATTCAGTGAGTATAATATTATTTACATGATTTCTGTGCATATGACTGTTGATAACAAAATAACAACTTAATTACAATAAACCAGTCAAACATTGATAATATAATTGTCAAGCAAATTAAAAATTATACTGTTGTTTTGTATTTTTAATTTGTTTCTTTAATTATTCTACATACACATAGCTGCATGCCTGCATGTGAATGTGTTTATATATTCTACTAAGTCATTGTTCACCAATCAAGCATTGATTAAGAATTGCATAAAAAATATTGCTATTAAAGTTCTATTAAAACTTCTTTAAAATATAGACAATGTATATACATCATATTATAATTACTTTATCGGTTAAACATGATAATGTCATGTATCAAAGATCACATGCACACTCCGATTTGAAACAATATTTACTATGAGTTATTTAAATTGCATTAATATTAATAAAATCAAATTACATACTTATTTAATCACACAACAATGTAATGGTAACAATATTTTTTAGACTGGACTGTAGAGTTGCATTATACAAGTCACACTAGAAAAACGACGAGTCGCGTTAATTACAAGCAAACATCCCAGTTTGTACTATTATCTAACAGAGTTATCATATTAGAACACATAAACACTAATTATGAAATCATCATCTACATTTTCAGAAAATTCATTACTAAAGTTAAGATGACGCTTTTTCTATGAGCTATGCTATGGCATTGTTATAAATATGTATAGTGGCTCAAACACAACATGGAATTTTGCACTCATCAACGATGCTAATATGCACTCAGCCACAAGGAGAAGAGAAATCAATTCAGAGTATTTCTTGAAATCTTTCTCTCTGTACTATTATTGCAGGACCATATTGAAGGCATAAAATATTGTAAACGTTTTTTAAGCATATCATAATCAGTGACAGTATCTCCATAGAGTTTCAATTTATAAGTAGTTCTGAACATCGTAGAATTAAATTCAGAAACAGAGTTAAAGTCTTGGAGCCTCAGATGAGCCCAATCATACCGTGCTTGTGGAAGAGTGACCAAATTTAAGTTGTCATATCTTTCCTTTAAGTCATTCCACAAAACAAGTGGATCTTTGACAGTAAGATATTCTATTTTCAATCCTTCATCAAGGTGATAGCGCAAGAAAATCAAGGCGTTAGCAAAATCTTGGGTGGATACTTTATTTTTGTCTTCAATGGCATCTGCATGACTCATTGCATCTAAATGGATTTCAGCATCCAACACCTATGTCATATAGTTCTTGGCCGAAATTTAAAGGGCAACGAACTTTCTTTTCATAATGATAGTCATAATTAAAAGAGGAGAAAATTTATACCTTAGTCCTCTCGAAAAGCTTTTTGAGGCGGTAGAGTCTCGTGCTAATAACGTGTGTGAGCACGTGATTTTTGCCCTACATGAAAACAACTCCTAAAAATAGACCAAAAATAATTTTAATTGATTTTCTAGAAGTTTTTCTTTAGTTAGTTGCATTTCATGCATTTTTGATAGTTTAAAATCACAGAAAATTACAACAACAAAAAAATCTTATGTTTAATTTCATGCCATTTTAGGTTTAATTTGCATTTAGGAATCTAATTTCATAATTTAATTGCATTCATTAAACAAAAATCACAAAAATTACTACAATAGTCATGTACACATTTAGCTATTAGTTTTAAACTAATTAGTATTAAATTAGTAAAATAAGTAAGATTAATCTTACGAAATAATTTAAGTTAGAGCCTAATTTAGGATTTTATTTAGCTTAATTAATGCATTCAATTAGATTTTTGAATCAAAAGAAAAACAAAGAAAAAGAAAGGAAGTAGATTTGGTCTTCTAATTTCATTTGGGGTTAGATTAATTTGAAGTCCAAAATCTAACTGTATTCCTACTCACTCTTTACTTATGAAGCCGTGAGAACCTCATTTGGGGTTACCTCGATTCGTGTGCACTGTCTGGGCGCGTAGCCGAAAAGTTTAAATACGAATTCTGTGAAAAAATTTTAAATCTTGGTATTAAAATGATTAAGTTTGACCTCGGTCAACCGATTGGGCAAACGGACCCAGACTCGTGATTCGACGGTCCCCGAGGGTCCTAGGAAAATATGGCACTTGGGTGTATGCTGGGAATTTAATTCTGAAGTTCTGAGTCCGAGAAATAAATTTTTATGTGAAATTATTTTTTGAAAATAATTAAGGAATTGGAGAGTGAAATTTGATTAAAAGACCGTGGTATCGGGTTCGTATTTTGGTTCTGACACCCGATACAAGTCTTATTTATGGTTTAAGCAATTGCTGTAAAGTTTGGTTGAATTTGGACGTCATCAGACGTGTTTTGAACTAGAAACTCTAACTTGATGTTCTATGAAAAATAGAAAGGAAATCATGGGTCTTGAGGCCTAATTTTATGATTAATGATGTTGTTTGGCGATTTGATCGCACAGATGAGTCCGTAGGATATTTTTGAATTTATATGTATGTTCGGTTTGGAGCCCCGAGGGCTCGGGTGAGTTTTGAGTAGGTCCCGGGAGGTCTTAGGATTAAGAATAGTAGAAGGTTGCAGGTTCAGGGATTACAGGCCCCCAGCACAGCCGCGGAGCATTTCTGCACGGTCCGCGTGGCTGGGTTCAGAGGGCTAGTGGTCCTAGGTCGACCAGCGTGGGATTGGTCCATTCATCCAGCGCGGCCGTGCTCCAAATCAGTGCGGTCCGCGCTGAGTGAGTTCAGAGAGGGTAAAATTTCGAGCTCCTCAGCGCGGCCGGGGTGCATTTTTGCGCGGTCCGCGCTGAGCCTTCAGTATGGTATATAAGGTCGGGATTTTAATTTATTTTTCACTTTTTCAAAACCCAAAACACAAGAGGCGATTTTCCAAACGATTCTTCTTCTTCAAAATGATTAGTAAGTAATTTGTAACTTATTTTCCTTACTCCTTAATAGCTTTAAACATAATTTCAACTTCAAAACAAATATTTCAATAGAGAAATTTGGGAATTTAGGGTAGAACCATGGTTTCTAAAATTGGGGGTGTTGGACCTCAATTCGAGATCCAGTTCCAAAATAATTATTATATTTGAGTTCATGGGGGAATGGGCAATCGGATTTTGGTTCGAACCTCGGGTTTTGACTATGTAGGCCCCGGGGCATTTTTAACCTTTTGGGGTAAATTGATGAAAAAGCTATAATTAGTCATCGGGTTTGATTTGTTTAACACATATTGATAACATGAAGTCCTTATTGCATAGATTTGGTCGAGTTGGAGCCGAATTCGAGAGGGAAAGCAATTGTTAAAGATTGAGTTGTCCGTTGAATTTTGAGGTAAGTATTTGGTTTAACCCTAGCTTGAGGGATTAGGTGTTGAGTCTTGCTTGATTCTTGCCAATTGATCGAGTATGATGTATAGGCATGGTGACGAGTATCTATACANTATATTGCATGCGACCGTGTCCATTTACTTTTTAGTAGTGGATTCGGACGTCACCACTTTGATACCAAGAAGTGCAAGAAAATTTATTATTTAAAAGAATCCTTAAATCCTTTAATGGATGCCCATTTGAGTTTTCTATAATCCGTCTCATCATAATTTATCCGGGGTGTCCTAATCGATCATGCCAAAGTACAAAAGTATTGGAATCAGTTACCTTTTGTTTACAATAGAATGTTCTCAATTGCACTAATTCTTCTCCAATACATGCTACAAGATAAAGATGGGAACTTCTCAATAACCCTCTTTTGACCAAAGACATTCTTGGTAATGATGAGATATTCAAAATTATTCTTATCTATTGTCTCAATATAATATCCATTTTGGTGGATATTTTTAAAACTCAACAAGTTCCTCTTGGACTTAGAGGAGAACATTGCATTCTCTATGATAAGCATTATTCCCTTAGGCAGAGTTATAGTATCTCTTCTAGAGCCTTCCATTAGATTACTACTACCAGAAATTATAGTAACATCTACCTTACACATACTTAAATAAGAGAAATATTTCTTCTCTTTGAATATTGTATGTATCGTACATGAATTTAACAAATATTTTTACAATTAAACTTTGATCTTAGTTTTCTTTGTGAGATATCCGTATTTGCTTCCGATAGTTTGACATACAAAAAAAATATACGAATAAGTGTTAGTATTTTCAGAAAAAATGGAAAAAAAACAAAGTTAAACCAATGATAAATAATGATATTTTAATAACAATTACGCAACTAATAGTGTATTATGAATTATTCAGTGAGTATAATATTATTTACATGATTTCTGTGCATATGACTGTTGATAACAAAATAACAACTTAATTACAATAAACCAGTCAAACATTGATAATATAATTGTCAAGCAAATTAAAAATTATACTGTTGTTTTGTATTTTTAATTTGTTTCTTTAATTATTCTACATACACATAGCTGCATGCCTGCATGTGAATGTGTTTATATATTCTACTAAGTCATTGTTCACCAATCAAGCATTGATTAAGAATTGCATAAAAAATATTGCTATTAAAGTTCTATTAAAACTTCTTTAAAATATAGACAATGTATATACATCATATTATAATTACTTTATCGGTTAAACATGATAATGTCATGTATCAAAGATCACATGCACACTCCGATTTGAAACAATATTTACTATGAGTTATTTAAATTGCATTAATATTAATAAAATCAAATTACATACTTATTTAATCACACAACAATGTAATGGTAACAATATTTTTTAGACTGGACTGTAGAGTTGCATTATACAAGTCACACTAGAAAAACGACGAGTCGCGTTAATTACAAGCAAACATCCCAGTTTGTACTATTATCTAACAGAGTTATCATATTAGAACACATAAACACTAATTATGAAATCATCATCTACAT
This sequence comes from Nicotiana glauca, assembly GCA_026770625.1. Taxonomy (NCBI): domain Eukaryota; kingdom Viridiplantae; phylum Streptophyta; class Magnoliopsida; order Solanales; family Solanaceae; genus Nicotiana; species Nicotiana glauca. Next base: position 71,408 of record MU789990.1, read on the forward strand.
TTTCAGAAAATTCATTACTAAAGTTAAGATGACGCTTTTTCTATGAGCTATGCTATGGCATTGTTATAAATATGTATAGTGGCTCAAACACAACATGGAATTTTGCACTCATCAACGATGCTAATATGCACTCAGCCACAAGGAGAAGAGAAATCAATTCAGAGTATTTCTTGAAATCTTTCTCTCTGTACTATTATTGCAGGACCATATTGAAGGCATAAAATATTGTAAACGTTTTTTAAGCATATCATAATCAGTGACAGTATCTCCATAGAGTTTCAATTTATAAGTAGTTCTGAACATCGTAGAATTAAATTCAGAAACAGAGTTAAAGTCTTGGAGCCTCAGATGAGCCCAATCATACCGTGCTTGTGGAAGAGTGACCAAATTTAAGTTGTCATATCTTTCCTTTAAGTCATTCCACAAAACAAGTGGATCTTTGACAGTAAGATATTCTATTTTCAATCCTTCATCAAGGTGATAGCGCAAGAAAATCAAGGCGTTAGCAAAATCTTGGGTGGATACTTTATTTTTGTCTTCAATGGCATCTGCATGACTCATTGCATCTAAATGGATTTCAGCATCCAACACCTATGTCATATAGTTCTTGGCCGAAATTTAAAGGGCAACGAACTTTCTTTTCATAATGATAGTCATAATTAAAAGAGGAGAAAATTTATACCTTAGTCCTCTCGAAAAGCTTTTTGAGGCGGTAGAGTCTCGTGCTAATAACGTGTGTGAGCACGTGATTTTTGCCCTACATGAAAACAACTCCTAAAAATAGACCAAAAATAATTTTAATTGATTTTCTAGAAGTTTTTCTTTAGTTAGTTGCATTTCATGCATTTTTGATAGTT
>MU789990.1:75421-111928 GCA_026770625.1 Nicotiana glauca
TTTTAATTTATTTTTCACTTTTTCAAAACCCAAAACACAAGAGGCGATTTTCCAAACGATTCTTCTTCTTCAAAATGATTAGTAAGTAATTTGTAACTTATTTTCCTTACTCCTTAATAGCTTTAAACATAATTTCAACTTCAAAACAAATATTTCAATAGAGAAATTTGGGAATTTAGGGTAGAACCATGGTTTCTAAAATTGGGGGTGTTGGACCTCAATTCGAGATCCAGTTCCAAAATAATTATTATATTTGAGTTCATGGGGGAATGGGCAATCGGATTTTGGTTCGAACCTCGGGTTTTGACTATGTAGGCCCCGGGGCATTTTTAACCTTTTGGGGTAAATTGATGAAAAAGCTATAATTAGTCATCGGGTTTGATTTGTTTAACACATATTGATAACATGAAGTCCTTATTGCATAGATTTGGTCGAGTTGGAGCCGAATTCGAGAGGGAAAGCAATTGTTAAAGATTGAGTTGTCCGTTGAATTTTGAGGTAAGTATTTGGTTTAACCCTAGCTTGAGGGATTAGGTGTTGAGTCTTGCTTGATTCTTGCCAATTGATCGAGTATGATGTATAGGCATGGTGACGAGTATCTATACATTGGGGTCTAGCATGACCGTGAGTCTTAAATTGCTAAGTCATTGTAATCTTAAATGATGCTTATGAAATCTTGGTTGAAGACCTTTAAAACCAAGCATGTAATTGTTATGACTGGGCATTGGTATTATTTGTGTTAAGTAGAAACTGAATAAGTTTAGTTATAGCTGGAATCTCCCTTGCCAGGATAGTTGATTTGATATTTCTTGTTCCCTTACCGGGAAAATATTATATATTTTGTTCCCTTGCCGGGAAACTTACTATATTGTCTTGATCCCTTGTCGGGAAGTTTATCATATTGCCTTACTCCCTTATCGGGATTTCTCTGTAATATTGTGTTGTAACGAAGCGAGTGGTACGCCAACCACATGATATATTGAAAAGGGAGCGAGTGGTACGCCCACCACATGATATATTGAAAAGGGAACGAGTGGTACGCCTACCACAGGATATATTGAAAAGGGAGCGAGTGGTACGCCTACCAAATGATATATTGAGAAGGGAGCGAGTGGTACGCCTACCACATATGATATATTGAAATGGGAGCGAGTGGAACGCCTACCACATATGAGATATTGAAATGGGAGCGGGTGATACGCCTACCACGAGATATTGGGAAGTGGGATCGGGTTGCACGCCTGCAACGAGAGGAGTTGAATATGAAAGTTGTCATGTCCATTCATTATTTGTTAGAGGTTAAATTGTAGATGTACTTACCTGTACTCCCGATATTGGTTTCTAACTGTTACCCCTGAAGCATGCTCCCCTCCCTAGTTTTAAATTGTCATGTTCTGCTATTTTCCATTGTACTCGTATATATATCTGCACTGGTTTAAGTGATGTCCAGTCTAGCCTCATCACTACTTTACCGGGGTTAGGCTAGACACTTACCAGCACATGGGGTCGGTTGTGCTGATGCTACACTCTGTGTATCTTTTTGCACAGGTCCAGGTTTTGAGCAGCAGTAGCATTAGCACGGGAGCTTAACTTCAGTCCTAGAGAGACTCGAGGTAGCTTGCAGGCGTCCGCAGGCTCGGAGTCTCCCTTTTATATTTATTATGATTGTCATCTGGTTGTACTCGAGATAAACAGATTATGTTTTCTTTCAGAATTTGTATGTAGAACTCCTTAGATGTTCGTGAGTATGTGACTCCAGTCCCGGGGTAGAGATATACATGTTGGAACTTCTGTACTTTGATAATTTATCTATGTTAAAGTGTTCTGCTTATGATTTTACTTTCGTCACCTTTAGTTAATGTTGTTGATTGTTGAAAGAAATAGGTGTTTAACAAAAAGGTTAATTAAGTTTGCTTGCCTAGCTCCTATTAGTAGGCGCCATCACGACTCTCTAAGGTGGGAAATCCGGGTCATGATAAGTTGGTATCAGAACACTAGGTTACATAGGTCTCGCAACTCATGGACAAACTTAGCAGAGTCTGAGGGATTGGTACGGAGACGTCTGTACTTATCCCTCAGAGGCTGCCAAGTTAGGGAAAATCTCTCATTTGTTCTTCCTTGTCGTGCGGTTTGGTCTCTCAATGCTAATTGGAATTCTACTATGTTTTCTCGCATATGGCGAGAGCACACGCTTCCTCATCTACTGATCAGTAGCCCGAGCCCCAGGTAGCTCCTGCTAGGGGCAGAGAATCAGGCCGTGCTAGAGGCTGAGGTAGGGGCAGAGCTCAGCCCCGAGCAGCAGCAATACTGGCGGAGCCTCAGGTTGACATCGACGAGGAGGTTTAGGCCCCAAACGCAGCATTTCCGGTGGGCCCCACTCAGGTCCCAGAGGGGTTTATTGCTACCCCAGTTCTTCAGGATTCTTTGGTCTAGTTGGTGGGCCTCATGGAGAGTATCACCCGAGCAGGATTGTTTCCTGTGGCACCAGCCACTTCCCAGGCTGGAGGAGGAGCCCAGACTTCTGCTATACGTACTCTAGAGCAGGTAGCTCCCCAGGCTCAGGTTCTAGTGTTTCAGCCAGCTGTGGCAGTTCAGCCGAGTATTATGACTCAGACCGACGATGGAGCAACTATGTCCGCAGTTGCTTTGTGGAGGTTGGAAGGTTCACCAAGCTCTTCACCACCATTTTCAGTGGTGCTACTTCTGAGGACCCCCAGGATTTCTTGTATAGATGGAATGAGGTTCTTCGGAACATGGCCATTGTGGAGTCTAATGGAGTTGATTTTGCTACATTTCACCTATCTGGATCCACCAAGACTTGGTGGAGGTAGTTCTGTTTAGCTAGACCAGCAGGGTCGCCGTCTTTGACATGGGATCAGTTTTGTGAGTTGTTCCTAGAGAAGTTTCTCCCCGTTACTCAGAGGGATGCTTATCGGAGGCAGTTTGAGTGCGTCCAGCAGGGTTCTATGACGGTCACTCAGTATGAGACCATATTTATCAAGCTAGCTCGCCATACTCTTGTTATACTCCCCACTGAGAGGGAGAGGGTGAGGAGATTTATTGATGGTTTGATCCATCCTATTCGTCTCCATATGGCTAGGGAGGTGGGGAGTGGTATTACTTTCCAAGAGGTAGCCAATGTGGCCCGGAGGATCGAGATAGTTCTATCACAAGGGGTAGTCATAGAGCAAATAAAAGACCCCGTCACACAGGTCGATTCAGTGGTGCCTCATCTGGAGGTATGGATTCTTATGATAGGGGTCAGCCTTCTAGGCCCTTCCAGTCAGCCCTCCAGGTTTCTCACGGAGCCCCAGGTGATCGTGGTTCCCGTGGTCATCATTCTAATCAGCAGCCATTCAGTGCACCGTCAGCCTCTATCAGTGCGCAGCCGCTTTAGAGTTTCCAGTGCCGTCCACCAATGGCTTGTTTCACTTATGGCAACATGAGGCACATTGCTAGGTATTTCCCTCGAGCTTCGAGCATTTCTCAGCAGCAGGGTCCTCGTCCTATGATTTAGGCACCAGATGTTCCACAGGCCGCCCACCCAGCTAGAGGTGGGGGTAGAGGTACTAGTGGTGGAGGAAGAGGTCATAGAGGTAGAGGCAGAGGTCAGCTAGCAGCAGATCGACCTAGGGACACAGCTCAGGGTAGTGGGGACCAACCCCGTTGTTATGCTCTTCAGTCTAGGCCCGAGGCTAAGGCTTCAGATGCAGTCATTATAGGTACGGTTCTAGTTTGTGATCGACATTCTTCGGTACTATTTGATCCAGGTTCTACATATTCATATGTTTCATCTTGTTTCGCACCATGCTTGGCCATGCCTAGTGATGCTTTGGGTATTCCTGTGTATGTATCTACACCGGTGGGTGACTCTATCCTGGTCGACCGAGTCCATCGTTCGTGTGTTGTAGTGATTGGGGGTCTTGAGACCCGTGTAGACTTGTTGCTCTTAGATATGGTCAACTTTGATATCATTTTGGGTATGGACTGGTTATCACCCTATCATGATATCTTGGACTGCCACGCCAAGACTGTGACCTTAGCTTTGCCCGATATGCCTCGTTTAGAGTGGAGGGGCACTCCAATTTATTCTACCCGCAGGGTCATTTCGTACGTGAAGGCTCGACGAATGGTCAAGAAGGGGTGTCTGGCCTATTTGGCTATGTTCGTGATTCCAGCGCTGAGGTCCCTCCTATAGATTTTGTGCCTATTGTCCGGGAGTTTCCAGATGTTTTCCCCTCAGTCCTGTCACTTATGCCACCCGACAGGGACATTGATTTCTGTATTGATTTGGCTCCGGGCACTTAGCCCATTTCTATCCTGCCATATCGTATGGCTCCGCCGGAGCTGAAGGAGTTAAAGGATCAATTGCAGGATTTGTTATATAAGGGTTACATTAGGCCCAGTGTTTCTTCTTGGGGCGCGCCAATGTTATTCGTCAAGAAAAAGGATGGATCGTTGCGGTTGTGTATATATTACCAGCAATTGAACAAGGTGACGATTAAGAATAAGTATCCACTGCCAAGGATTGATGATTTGTTCGACCAGCTTCAAGGTGCCAAGGTATTTTCCAAGATTGACTTGAGATCTGGCTACCACCAGTTGAGGATTAGGGCATCCGATGTCCCTAAGATAGCTTTCCATACTCGGTATGGGCATTACAAATTCTTGGTCATGTCGTTGGATTGACCAATGCCCCAGCAGCATTCATGGAGTTGATGAACCGAGTATTCAGGCCATATTTGGACATGTTCGTGATAGTATTTATTGATGATATTTTGGTGTAGTCCCGCAATTAGGAGGAGCACGAGCAACACCTTAGAGTGGTTCTACAGACTTTGAGGGATAGTTAGTTATATGCCAAGTTCTCCAAGTGTGAGTTCTGGCTGAGTTCAGTAGCATTCCTGGTTCACGTTGTATCAGCTGAGGGTATTCAGGTGGACCCGAAGAAAATAGAGGCAGTCAAGAATTGGCCTAGACCAGCATCAACGACGAAAATTCAGAGTTTCTTGAGGTTAGCAGGCTACTATCGTCGGTTTGTGGAGGGGTTTTCATCTATTGTAGCCCCCGATGACCAGGTTGACCCAGAAAAGTGCCCAGTTCAGATGGTCGGACGAGTGTGAGGCGAGCTTTAACTACGGCACCGGTGTTGGTTTTGCCCACAGGATCTGGGCCTTATACTGTTTATTGTGATGCTTCCCGTATTGGACCCAGTGCAGTATTGATACAGGATGGCAAAGTTATAGCCTATGCTTAGAGGCAGTTGAAGATTCATGAGAAGAACTATCCAGTGCATGATTTAGAGTTGGCAGCTATTGTCCACGCCTTGAAGATTTGGAGGCACTATTTGTATGGCGTGGCATGTGAGGTGTTCACCGACCACAAGAGTCTTCAGTACTTGTTCAAGCAGAAGGAGTTAAATTTGAGGCAGAGGAGGTGGTTGGAGTTATTGAAGGATTATTATGTCACTATTTTATATCATCCGGGGAAGTCCAATATAGTGGCTGACGCTTTGAGTAGGAAGTTAGCCAACATGGGTAGTCTTGCTTATATTCCAGTCAGTCAGAGGCTGTTTGCTTTGGATATTCAGGCGTTAGCCAATCAGTTTGTGAGACTGGATGTTTCTGAGCCCAGTCATGTGTTGGCTTGCACGGTCGCTCGTTCTTCATTATTGGAGCATATTCATGATTGGCAGTTTGATGATACCCATTTGTGTGTCCTTAGAGGCATGGTGCATCGTTGAGGTGCCCAATGTGGATGGGCTTTGGGAGTTGATCTTAGAGGAGGCCCACAGTTCCCAGTACTCTATTCATCCAGGCACCACAAAGATGTATCAGGAGTTGCGGCAGTATTATTGGTGGCGTAGGATGAAGAAGGATATTTTTGCACATGTGGCTCGTTGTTTGAACTATCAGCAGGTTAAGTACGAGCATCAGAGGCCAAATGGTTTATTTCAGAGGATTGAACTTCCCAAGTGGAAGTGGGAGAAGATCACTATGGACATCGTTACCGGACTTCCGTCGACTCGAAAGAAGTTCGATGCAGTTTGGGTCAATGTGGATAGGCTGACCAAGTCAGCACATTTCATTCTTGTGGCAGTCTCCTATTCATCCGAGAGATTAGCTAAGATCTATATCCGGGGGATTGTTCGCCTTCAAGGTGTGCCGGTATCTATTATTTCGGATCAGGGTACGCAGTTTACCTCGCGCTTTTGGGGTGCAGTTCAGCGAGAGTTAGGCATACGGGTTGAGTTGAGCACAGTATTTCATCCTCAGCCGGACGGTCAGTCCGACCGGACTATTCAGATTTTTGAGGATATGCTCCGGGCTTGTGTTATTGACTTTGCAGGTTCGTGGGATCAGTTCTTGCCTTTGGCGGAGTTTGCTTATAACAACAGCTACCAGTCGAGCATCCAGATGGCTCTTTTTGAGGCTTTATATGGTACGCGGTGTCGATCTCTGATTGGGTGGTTTGAGTCGGGAGAGGCTCGTTTGATAGGTACGGATTTGGTTTAGAAGGCCTCGGAAAAGTCAAGATCATTCAGGACAGGCTTCGTTCGGCTAAGTCGTGGCAAAAGAGTTATGCAGATTGTAAGGTTCGGGATGTAGCTTTCATGGTTGGTGAGCGGGTCTTGCTCCGAGTGACGCCTATGAAGGGCATGACAAGATTTAGAAAGAAGGGCAAGCTTAGCCCTACGTTCATCGGGCCATTTGAGATCCTTGATAGAGTGGTAGAGGTGGCTTATAGACTTGCATTGCCGCCTAGCTTATCATCCGTGCATCCAGTTTTTCATGTATCCATGCTTCAGAGGTATCACGACGATCCAGCCCACGTGTTAGATTTCAGCACTGTCCAGTTGGACAAGGATTTATCTTATGAGGAGGAGCCGGTAGCTATTCTAGAGCGGCAGGTTCGTCAGTTGAGATCCAAGAGTTTTCCTTCTGTTCGTGTTCAGCGGAGAGGTAAGCCTCCTGAGGCATCGACCTGGGAGTCTGAGTCTGATATACGGAGCCGTTATCCACATCTTTTCTCTGACTCAGATAATTCCTTCTTTTGTCCGTTTGAGGACGAACGGTTGTTTTAGAGGTGGAGAATATGACGACCCAAAGGGTCATCACTTGTATTCCTACTCACCCTTTACTTCTGAGACCGTGACAACCTCATTTGGGGTTGCCTCGATTTGTGTGCGCAGTCTGGGCGCGTAGCTGGAAAGTTTAAATATGAATTCTATGAAAAAGAAATGTTAAATCTTGGTATTTAAATGATTAAGTTTGACCTCGGTCAACGTTTTGGGCAAACGGACCCGAACTCGTGATTCGATGATCCTGGAGGGTCCGTAGGAAAATATGGGACTTGGGTGTATGCCCGAAATTTAATTCCAAGGTTTCGAGTCCGAGAAATAAATTTTTATGTGAAATTGTTTTCTGAAAATAATTAAGGAATTGAAGAGTGAAATTTGATTAAAAGATCGTGGTATCGGGCTCGTATTTTGGTTTCAATGCCCAGTACAAGTCTTACTTATGGTTTAAGCAATTGCTGTAAAGTTTGGTTGAATTTGGACGTCATCAGACGTGTTTTGAACTTGAAACTCTAACTTAATGTTCTATGGAAAATTGGAATGAAATCATGGGTCTTGAGGCCTAATTTGATGATTAATGATGTTGTTTGGGCGATTTGATCGCACGGATAAGTCTGTATGATGTTTTTGAGTGTATATGTATGTTCCGTTTGGAGCCCCAAGGGCTCGGGTGAGTTTTGAGTATGTCCCGGGAGGTCTTAGGCTTAAGAATAGTAGAGGGTTGCAGGTTCAGGGATTGCAGGACCCCAGCGTGCCAGCGGTCGACTCCGCGCGATCCGCGCTAGAAGCCGCGCGGCCGCGGAGCATTTCTAGCGGTCCTCGTGGCTGGGTTCAGAGGGCTAGTGGTCCTAGGTCGACCAGCGCGACCGCGTGCCATATCAGCACGGTCCGTGCTGGGAGATTCGGAGAGTGGGATTGGTCCACTCCTCCGGCGCGGCCGCGCTCCAAATCAGTGCGGTCCGCGCTGAGTGGGTTCAGAGAGGGTGAAATTTCGAGCTCCTCAGCGTGCCCGCGGTGCATTTTTGCGCAGTCCGTGCTGAGCCTTTAGAATGGTATATAAGGTCGGGACTTTCAGTTATTTTTAACTTTTTCAAAACCCAAAACACAAGAGGTGATTTTCCAAACGATTCTTCTTCTTCAAAACGATTGGTAAGTGATTTTTAACTTATTTTCCTCACTCCTTAACATCTTTAAACATAATTTCAACTTCAAAACAAAGATTTCAATGGGGAAATTTGGGAATTTAGGGTACAACTAGGGTTTCTAAAATTGGGGGTGTTGGACCTCAATTCGATGTCCGATTCTAAAATAACTATTATATTTGAGTTCTTGGGGGAATGGTTAATCGGATTTTTGTTCGAACCTCGGGTTTTGACCATGTGATCCCGGGGGCGTTTTTGACCTTTTGGGGTAAATTGATGAAAAAGCTATAATTAGTCATCGGGTTTGATTTGTTTAGCACATATTGATAACATAAAGTCCTTATTGCATATATTTGGTCGAGTTGGAGCTGAATTCGAGAGGGAAAGCAATTGTTGAGTATTGAGTTGTTCATTGAAGTTTGAGGTAAGTGTTTGGTTTAACCCTAGCTTGAGGGATTAGGACTTCAGTCTTGCTTGCTTCTTGCCAATTGATCGAGTACGATGTATAGGCATGTGACGAGTATCTCTACATTCGTGTCTAGCATGGCCGTGAGTCTTAAATTGCTAAGTCATTGTAATCTTAAATGATGCTTTTGAAATGTTGGTTGAAGACCTTTAAAACCAAGCAAGTGATTGTTATGACTGAGCATTGAATGTATTATTTGTGTTAAGTACAAACTGAATAAGTTTGGTTATAGCTAGAATCTCTCTTGCCGGGATAGCTGATTTGATATTTCTTGTTCCCTTGTCGGGAAAACATTATATATTTTGTTCCCTTGCCAGGAAACTTACTATATTGTCTTGATCCCTTGCCGGGAAGTTTATCATATTTCCTTACTCCCTTGTCAATATTTCTCTGTAATATTGTGTTGTAACAAAAAAGGGAGCGAGTTGTACGCCTACCACCTGATATATTGAAAAGGGAGTGAGTGGTACGCCTACCACATGATATATTGAAAAGGGAACGAGTGGCATGCCTACCACATGATATATTGAAAAGGGAGCGAGTGGTACGCCTACCACATGATATATTGAAATGGGAGCGATTGGTACACCTACCACATATGAGATATTGAAATAGGAGCAGGTGATACGCCTACAACGAGATATTGAGAAGTGGGACCGAGTTGCACGCCTGCAATGAGAGGAGTTGAATATAAAACTTGTCATGTCCATTCATTATTTGTTAGAAATTAAATTGTAGATGTACTTACCTTTACTCCCAATATTGGTTTCTAACTGTTACCCCTTAAGCATGATCCCCTCCCCAGTTTTAAATTGTTATGTTCTGCTATTTTCCATTGTACTCGTATATATATCTGCACAGGTTTATGTGATGTCCAGTCTAGCCTCGTCACTACTTCGCCGGGGTTAGGCTAGATACTTACCAGCACCTGGGGTCGGTTGTGCTGATGTAACACTCTGTGCATCTTTTTGCACAGGTCTAGGTTTTGAGTAGCAGCATTAGCACGGGAGCTTACCTTCAGTCATAGAGAGACCCAAGGTAGCTTGCAGGCGTCCGCAGGCCCGGTGTCTCCCTTTTATCTTTACTATGACTGTCATCTCATTGTACTCGAGCTAAACAGATTATGTTTTCTTTCAGACTTTGTATGTAGAAATCCTTAGATGTTCGTGAGTATGTGACTCCAGTCCCGGGGTAGAGATATACGTGTTGGAATTTCTGTACTTTGATCATTTATCTATGTTAAAGTCTTCCACTTATGATTTTACTTTCGTTACCTTGATTTAATGTTGTTGATTTTTTAAAGGAATAGGTGTTTAATAAAAAGGTTAATTAAGTTGGCTTGCCTAGCTCCTATTAGCAGGCGCCATCACGACTTCCGAAGGTGGAAAATTCGGGTCATGACAAAAATCAATTCCCAAATTACCCAAGCCCATACCATCTCAGCCCACTATCCAAATACCCGTTCCCCTTTTATTAAAACCCTACACCCTAACCTAAAGAGACCAGATCTTTCCCCATCTATATAGGAACGCAGCTTTGGACAAAAAAATGGAGCTCATCTTTGGGTCAAAAGATCAGAGAAAAAAAGGACAAGGTCCTCTACATTTTTCCGTCTCCGACCTCACCTCCCTCTTCTATCGTTCATCTCCCTCCTTTTGAAATTCCCATAAACACACATGAAATAGAAAGAGGGAACAACTTTGAGATGAAAACAATCAATCAAAAATTCAGATATGGAAACTTTATGTTTAGAAGCTTTTTCTGGGTTAGCTCTATTCAAATTCTGAATCGCTGATCACTCCTGTTGAACTCGAGCTCTAATTTGTAGAGCTCGATTGTTTGGTTGCTGTCTCGTAGAACTCCAAATTGTGGGCATTTGCTGTCAGATTTCAGCGCCGAATTTTCACTTTGTGGACCTTTGTTTCACTGATTTAATTTACATCGAAGGAGTTGTTGTGTATTCCAAGTTCATATATTTCTTCTTATTATGTTACAACATTGAAGTGTGAATGAATTAAGTGATGCATCTCGAAAAGTTGATTTGTTTTCTTTGGATTATTTACTACAATTACTAGTATCCTATTTTAATTTGTTTACAGCTAGCTTAACTAGGTTTTGGTTGAATAAATACGAAGTGTCACTTATTACTTGTGTTAATGGAAATAATCATGTGTGGATTTTAAGAATTAAACCAAAATTGCTGCGTTTGGATTAAGAATGATGCTAATGTTACCTAACTTTTCATATATGATACATGCTGGTTTTATGTTCACTGATTCGATTCGTATGGAAGTTTGAGGGATCATCGATGTTAGTATTGAAACTGATATTTGTATGCATACAAGAAGCATCTATGAAGTTGCTCTCCACTTATTCTTATATTAGTTTAATTATTTTTGGCCATTGTAATCAGTAAGTCTACATATGTTAAGCTTTAGAGCATGTTTTATTATCAACAGTTGTATGCAATAGGTTCTAATGTAATCCTCTATTAACAAATTTAAGTTTGGATCATTTGAGAAAACTAAAATTATGTATATTAACTAGTTATGAATGGATATGATAGAAAAGACCTAATTTACTGGACATACAGAGTCTTAACAAGTTGTGTTGTTCAACATCTATGAATTTTGTTTTTTGTGTGTGGTTAATGATCATGTGTCTGGAATCGAGGTGTGCCATGACCAACAGAAATAACGATTGCATGGCCCTCGTTTTAATTAATTTTTATTTAAATCCTTAGAATTCGAGGTGTACCATTTAGCGAATTTCTATGGCCCTCGCAAAGTTGCAAACGCATAGTTATTCTGGGCGCGTAAATTTAAAAATTACCTTTCTAAACTCGGGCATGCATTTCATGTGACCCAAATCCAAATCTTAATATCGTTGAAAAGATATGTTTCGGATTGCGGGTGCATTTCATGTGACACAGTCCAAAGACATATTTTAGATGACGTGAAATCTTTTTTAAAATGAATAAAAGCGGTTAAAAGTAAAAAATGCACATAGGTTTGAAAGTGCTCTAAAATTAGATAATTAAGCTAATAATAACAGTTGAGCGACTGTGCTAGAACCACGGGACTCGGGAATGCCTAACACCTTCTCCCGTGTTAATAAAATTCCTTAACCAGATTTCTGGTTTGCGGGATGTAATACAAAGTCAATCTTTCCTCGATTTAGGATTTGAACCGGTGACTTGGGATACCATAAATCTTTCAAGTGGCAACTCTGATTTCTTTTAATAATATAATCCGATTTTGATTGTCACTTTAAATTGGAAAAACCTCCCTTATTATACCCTTCCGGGGTGTAGTAAAAAAGGAGGTGTGACAGCTCTGGCGACTCTACTGGGGAACAAGAACCCAGAATCTCTGGTTCAGGGTTCATGAATTCGAGCTTGTTAAAATGATTTTTACTTGGCTTCATTTATTGTTGATATTACTGTATTAAGTGAACCTTTTTGTGCTAAATGATATTTGCTGACCGTTTTATTATTGTTTGAACTGTATATAACTGTCTTCTTACGCCACCCATCTGAGTCTTCTGAAAATGGTGCATACGTTCGCGTAGCCCGCTTTTTCTGTAGAAATTATACCAAATAGAACGAGGCTGGGCAAGCGACAAGGCCGGGCAGACTTCAGTGCTCCCAGTACGTCGCCCCCTCCTCGGCCCCAGTTGTTCACTCAGGTACCCCAAGTCTAGACCAAAACCCTAGGATTTCAACCTAGAAAAACATAGCTTCATGCCGGATCCCTAGTAAGAACGTTTGTTTGCATCATGTGCATTTGACTTATGGGGCTCAACACAGGGGTTGGGTCCATCTAGGACAGGTACCCAAAATAACAGACCATCCTGATGCATTTTATGTGCTATGTGAATATTTATTTATTTCGGCTTGCATGCTGACCAACTAGGGAAAATAAAGCAAAATGGAAAACCAAGAGTGATGTAGGGAAGAAATAAAGCCCGATTCTAGAGAAAAACCCAGTATTTGTAAATATCCCGAAACTCTACCAATACTTTTAAAAAAAAGAGTAATAAAAAGAGATATTTCAAAAGAGTCAGAGCTGACAAAACTATGCAAGTCTAATTCTCACCGGATGAGGGATACGTAGGCAACCTACATAAGGTTCGGCCTTATTTTTGAAAAAAAAAAGAGAAAAAAAAAACAGAGTCAGGGGTCAAGTAAATGTAGTTTGGAGTTTTGGTCAAAATAAGCCGATCCAGATTTGGCAATGTTTTAAACCGTTCTTGCCGAGATAGTCTTAGAGTATTTTTTAGTTGTCGAAGGGCTATTTTCGTAGATGAACGGACAAGTTTCTGAAGTGTCATAAAATAGTCCTCCCCGGCCTCAAAATTCGTGTGGAGTTTGGAAGGGGCCACATTTGCAAAAATAGTTATTTGGCTAAAATTGGCATATTAGGGAAGGAATCATGGTCCTTTGATTTTTCGTGTAAAAATTGGAAACCTGTTTTACAAAAAGGGTCCACTAGAGCCAACCCTAACCTTAACCTTCCATAGGAACAAATGAATACTATCCAGGATTCACCAGAAGTGGTCAGGGAGCAGGCTCGGTTGCACTTGCATATGTGGTGGGATGATCTAAATAAAGATGATCAGAAATGGGTGAAAAAGTTGTTGGGCGCCCTTATAAACATCCTTCAGATCAAACCACGGGAAGATCTAATCAAGGATTTGGTAACTTTTTGGAACCCTGTCCATAATGTTTTTCGTTTCTCAGACTTTGAGATCACCCCTACGTTGGAGAAAATGGTTGGGTACATTGAGTTTGGAAAGGATTTGAGGAAGCAACAACTTATATTTCCGAGGGTTCTGTCCAAACTCAATGTACCCAGCAACTTATATTACCAAGGGCTCCGTCGGTGCACAAGTTTTTTGACCTCCTGAATATCAGTAAGCAGACGAAGAAAGTCCGTGTAAGCAACGGGTGTTGTGCTTTCCATTTCTTATACTTCAGGTTCGGGCACTTTGCTGGTTTCGAAACGTATGAAAATGGGTTGAGCAACAAACAAGATAAGGGTCGTTGGCAAATTCATCGCCGATTTGCATTTATTTTGGCATTTTTGGGGATCATGGTTTTTCCAAATGAGAAAGGGACAGTTGATATTTGTATGTTTAGAATTGCACAAATCCTCACTACTAGGGAAGATCATACACTTGCCCCGTTGGTGTTGGAGGATATTTATCGAGCGTTGACTTTATGCAAAGCCGGGGCTCAATTCTTTGAAGGTTGAAATATCCTTCTACAAATGTGGTTGATCAAGCATCTTCGCCATCACCCCAGATTCATAAGTCATGGCTCGAGCCCAGATAACTTCATCACCAGTTACAAGGAGAGGGCAAAGGATTACAATATGCTAGAAGGGTTTGAAGCATGGGTATCCCATTTGAAAGCTCGCAAAACAGGTCAGGTCGAGTTGGCTATTGGATGGCTCCCGAGGACAGAAGCCATATACATGACTGCTACCAAAGGCTACGTGAGGTTAATGGGCGCAAGGAATATTCAGCCATATGCACCGCAGAGGGTCTTGAGGCAATGGGGAAGATATCAGATTTTGCCCGAAGATGAAGATCCAAGTACCTAGGTAATAGAGTTGCATCACCTAGGTAATAGAGTTGCATCCAGACGCTGCATTGCCCGAGGCTTTAGTTCAGCGGGATTGGAATAGCTGCCGGTATCTAAAAATGGCACTCAGGTACCAGATGTTGCAAAGGGAGAAGCGTTGATACCCAATTTTTTCCAAAATACTTTTATATGCAAAATACTTTCAAAATAGAATATACATGCATATATAAGCATGCCCAAGAGTGTTGGTATTTTTCTCTAATTTTTAAAGATTTTAAAATCAATTTATTGTCTATTGTTAGCAGTACAAAATCCAATAATTATTCCCAAGATTACCATTTTTGTGAATAATTGATTTGAATTCTCATATTTATACCAAAATATAATTAAGGTGATTTTTTAATATTTTTTATAAATATATTTGGCATTTTTAAAGCTAAATTGCATGTAATTGCAATTATAACCTACTTTACGATTAATGACATTTTATAATTATAAAATTATTTCCAGTATTTTTAGATAAATATTTATATAGCATTTGTTGTCTCAGTGCTTTTAATTTACTTTTAAAATAATTATTACTATTTTTATAAAATAAAAGAGGGAAACTGAGTATTTAACATTTAGCCCATTTCTATTTCAATTACAGCCTAATTTCCTTTCAATTTTAATCTTAAATTGACCCCAATTCCGCCCTAAATTAAACCTAAATTACCCGACCCCTGACACGATTTAAAAACCCACTCGGCTCCCCTTTGATCTATGTCGTTGATCATTTTGATCAACGGCCATAAATTTCCCTTTCCTATTTTTAATTCCGAAACCCCCTTGACCTAATTCGTTTCACCTTAGACGCCGCGTTCCAACCCTCTTCGTCTCAAATTCTCTCAAACCTCTCCGAAACCCTAATCATTTCCCACCTTATCGCACCATGTTTCCACTGAAATCCATGGCGTCTCCGGCCATGGACGGTCTGTACTCATCCTTTCTCACAATCAGACCTAAGCTATTCAAGGTTTGAAGCCCGAATTCGATGGCCCTCTTCAGATCCTTCTCAGATCTGTAGATCTATGGCTTCTCCAATCATTATTCCGGCATGTTCAAGCAATATGAGTCTTTTCGACTCAGGATCTGACTCTCCTCAAGACCTTTCTCATTTCTAGGTTTTTCTCTGCAACTCTAAGCCATCTGAGGTTCTGTACTTGTTTATTTTCTTAGATCTGTGATATGTCTGGGCTTTACTTGGCATTTTAAGGGTTTTCCCCAAAGTTCCTTTTTAAAATCATTCAATTTCGATTTTAGGGTTTCTGAAAAAGTTTCTTCAAATATCTTTCTGATTCTTTCTGTTCTTTCACTATGAGTGATCATCTATGTTAGGATCGTATGTTTTCTTTTCTACTACGCATGAGGTTGCTCTTTTTTCTCTTTCTATTATGCAAGATTCTACTATTTTGTGGTTATTCCTGTACTCGCATGTTAATCCGTGTTGTTTTCCTTATTCTTTGCTATATGTGTTTATGGTTGAGTTCTTTGATTTTATTCATTCAAATTGGACTTGTAATTTTGGTTTCATGGTTGTTTGATTGATTCCCTTGCCATATTCAGCACGAACCGTGTACTATTGATTATTATTCTTAAATAACATTTATGTATTTATCCCTTTTGTGATACTTTGAAAGGTTTTAATTAAAATTTCTTTCCTTTACTGGCTTTTACCCGTTGGAATCAGAATCCCTTAACCAAAGGGAGACTGATTCAATGATATTTCCTCACCTTTCTTACTTGTTTCTCTTCACTATAAAAGGGACTGCACTTCTGCACTTTTAGTACACGACTTCCTCTTCACACCACTAGTCCTTAACTTCCAATTCAATACTTGCACACTTGCAATACTGTTGAATTCAGTACCCTGCTTTTCTTGAGATCTTTTGGAATTGCTTTGCTTGCAACTTGGCATTTTCAAGACTACTATTTTTACTTATTTTTCCTCTGAAACTGGTATGTTCTGATTTAACTTTTTTGCCTCACCCCTATGTTCTTATTTACAGTTTTCTGCAATCCTGTTTACTTTACTACTCGTGTTCAATGATTTATGCTAGTTATGTACTTTCCTTGCATTTGTTTACATTATGAGCCCCTACCCTCTATTCCCTTCTATCTGTTTGAGTTAAGGCTCATGGCCTGGCAGTATTCAAATTGCTACCTAGGTGTAAACCTAATCCACAATGGATCCTAACTCCTAAGATTTGGCTGACAGGCTGGTCAGGGGTGTGCCAGCATTCCCAATTGCTGAGCATGACCACCAACCTGTCATGGCTTTCCCTAATTCCCCCCTATGCACTTACAATTATTCTTAGACTCTTAATTTCTACCCCCCTCTTATGAGCCTTGCTTTGGGACCTTGAGCTCCCTCTAAACTAGGACATTTGAGGGCTGACCCTTCCACACTGCACTACAATCTTAATTCTGCAATGTTTTCGGGGTGTAAGCATTGACCGGAGCCCTTTGAGACTCTTAGGTACTTTGACACATCCCAAAAATGAGAAAGGCTTTTGGAAATCGGATCCTGGAAGTCGGTCTATCTCATATTGTTGGACTTTGAGTCTGAATTAGGCTGTTTGGTTGTAGTTGGAACTTTCGATGTAATTTTACTTTCTTTTTTTCTGATTCATTCGGGTCTGTAATAATTTATAATAACTATTGGGGATGGCTAGTAGAAAGGGATGGCGATGAATGTATGCAGAGGGTAGAAAACTTGCCTATAGGATCTTCTGATTTCTGCATTCTCATCTTAGAACTCATGCCTATAAGATTCTCTGTGCTTCTGCATTCTCTCTTAGAAACCATGCTTATAAGTTTTTTTCTGTATTTCAGCATTCTCATCTTAGAAACCATGCCTACAAGTTTTTCTGTACATAGAAATCCTGTCTCTATGTTCCTGCATTTCTGTATATAGAAATCCTGCCTATAAGTTCTGCATTTCTGCATATAGAAAATCATGATCATAGTTGCACTTCTGCATATACATGTCATTAGGCAAACAATCATAGGTGTAATAATAATCAACTTCATCCTAGATACCATGCCTATAGGACTCTTGCATTTATGTAATCGTTTAAAACCAATAACGCTTAGATAACTTGCCTATAGGAAAAATCAACCAAATCAGCCTCGTCTATTTCATCTATAAGTCTAAAGCCTATCATAAGATCGTATAAAATCTGCAGATCTTTTGTTTATAAAACCAGTAATCCTTTCTTTAAAATCAGTACGCTCTATTAGATATCATGCATATAGGTCTCACTTAGGCAAACCATTAGGTAATTAATTAACTGTGTTGGTTTTTTATAACTACAACCAGACAAGGATAATTCGGACTCCTCATCTGAGAAATATGTGATAAATCAGCCTGTCCTAACTCTTTTAAATTTAATTCAGACCATAACCAGTATTTAAAGTCATGCTATATATTTGCCTTTAAGTGAGGAGGCATGTGTTGAGCCTCAACTGATATTTGCTTTTTCCTTATTTTCTTATGTGTTTTGTTTGTCGCCTAGACTTTAATCCTTTTTAAAACACTGAAAAGCCCAACTCTCTCCCCTTTAGGATTAGTAGTATCAATGCCTCCGGGACTGATAGGATCGGGACGTGTAATAGCATGCTAATACTATTCCGCGCTTTAATACCTTAATGGAGTGGGAAGGGTAGATATGAATATAATGACTGCGTGATAACACTACATGTATAAATGATTATCGGGTGCTGCGTGGGTGATCCATGTTATTTATAATCCTAGGACCCCTTCGCTCTTTATGTGCTTACGTTTTTTTTTAGAATCTTCTTTAAAACTGTCAATTTTCAACTCCTTTAAACCTTGTATTTTGCTTTAATCATTCAAAACCTCTTTAGATTTCCAGCACTGTTTTCTCTTCCAAAACTCCACCCATTTCATCTCTCTGTTTGATTATTTGCATCAGTTATTTGATCCTCCTATTTTCTGGACCTATACATCCTTTAAAACAATTATGAAATTGCCTATTTCTAAACTTCAACATGCTTTTAACTTTTATACATTCCCCTACTATAATCGTTATGTAGAAATTGTTTTGTATGTTTATTCGTTGATTATATTTAAAGTCATAATTGTAGCATGGCTGGGAACCGCACTAGTGGATCTTGGGGGGTGCCTAACACCTTCCCCCCGAGATAATTTTAAGCCCTTACCCATTCTCTGGTTCTTCTTCTCTTTTGAATTTCTTAGTGTCCTAATGCACTTAATCATTAGGTGGCGACTCTTCAATTGCAAACCCAATTCCCAAAAGGAAACGAGTTGTCAACCCAAATGTCGTAAACCCGATTTCGCCTTTAGAAAAAGGGGGCATCGACAGCATGGCAACTCTGCTGGGAAATCTTTAGGCTTTCACCATTTCATGTTGCTTGTGCTTTACTGCTTCTTTATTGCCTTTATTTAATGTCTTTATATCTTTTCTACTACGAAACTGACTTGGCTCTTTGTTTCATTTCTTTAATGCTTTCTTTTACTGCTTTCCTTCAATAATGGTGTAATTATGAGCAAGTATTGTAATCATTATTTTATGAACGTGAAAATACATGGCTACTTGTTAATTGTTGTAATTGCATCTTTTTCATCATATTCCACTCGTGTCAAACAAAATACCATAGAAACGCTTATAATGAGTGGTCGCGTCCTTCCGATATTATCACCCCATAAATTTGGAAAAGACATATCTGCGGTAAAACTAATCGATCAGCAGTGTCATCGATAGTTCCGCACTTTTCTGTCATGACCCCATTACGCCATCCGTGAACATGTCGTGATGGCACCTAGTTTCTATAACTAGGTAAGCCTAAAAATGCGGAAGAACAACATAGCTTGCAGAATAATTAACTAGAACTCAACAATTAAAAGAAAACTGTAAATAAATTCCACCCAACATATATAACTCAAAATACGGAAGACTACAATAACACCCCAAAACCGGGAAACTCATGGGAACACAAGCTAACAAAAACAATATAGGCTCTAATCTCCAGAATGTCCAAACAAAAGTACAAGAGAAGGCTAAATACTACAGATAGAGTAAAGAAGGAGATTCCTTGGTCTGCAGACGCTGCAGAAGTACCTCAAAGTCTACGTAGCTCTCCATGCCTCAAGAAAAGTGCGCCTGAGAAGAAGTACCTGGATCTGCACATGAAAAACATGCGCAAAAGAGGCGTGAGTACACCACAGCAGTACTCAGTAAGTGCCAAGCCTAACCTCGTTTGGGTAGTGACGAGAAAAGGTTAGCGCCCTACAGAGATATAACATAATAAATTATAAGATGAGGAAAAAAAGTATAAATAAAGTCTACAGCAAGAATCTAAACAAGATAAATACGGAAACCATAATAGAAAGTAGAGACAGGACGATAACGGTAAATACGACTCACAATAGGAACAACAACCGGGGATCTCTTGGTATCCCTAGGACCTCTTGGTATCCTCATCACATACATGTGGGATCTCTTGGTATCCCGAGGATCTCTTGGTATCCTCATCACATACACGGGGGATCTATTGGTATCCTTATCATATACACGAGGGATCTCTTGGTATTCTGAGGATCTCTTGGTATCCTCAAACTTAAATTCACATGTGCCAGGGATCTCTTGGTATCCCGCACCCTCAGTCCATAATGTATCAAGTGCAGGGGGATCTCTCGGGATGTCATCCCGTAGTCCCAATTTAAAAACACATAATAACAGCCCAAACATTAGGATAAATGCTAAACTCTGGACAAGTACTAAAAAAATCCTAGCCTAATATGTTGCACGGAGTACAAACAAGACAGTTTAAACACTTAGACGAGTAAGTCAAATAAACATACTTCTCTAAACTAGCATAGGATAAACTTGCAATTTAAAATTGAACAGATATGCAAGAAAACTCAATTTAAATACTTCAAGTAAAAAATAGATTTCCAACAATTAGCTCAAGTACGCACTCGTCACCTCATGTACGAGGCATTCAAATACCAAATATCATGTCCTAAGGGGAAGAAATCCCCCACACAAGGTTAGACAAGCCACTTACCTCAACCGGCTCCAAAATCAACTCGAAACCACACCTTTGCCACGAGTATCCAACTCTAAATGGCCCAAATCTATTCATCTCAATTACATCTCGTAAATAACATCTCAGTAAACTGATTCTAATATTTAATTTAACCCTAAGACGCAAATTTAGGTAAAATGACCAAAATGCCCCTCAGGCCAATGTTGTCAAAACCCGAGGTTCGAACAAAAACCCGGTTACCCATTCTCCCATAAACCAAAATATATAATTTGTTTTGAAATCGAACTTCAAATTGAGGTCCAAATCCCCAATTTTAGCAAAACCTAGGTTCTACCCAACATACCCAAAATTTCCCATTAAAATCTTTGATTTGAAGTTGAAATTATGTTAAAAGATGTTAAGAAGTGAAGAAAATAAGTTAGAAATCACTTACCAATCGTTTTGAAGAATAAGAATCGTTGGGAAAATCGCCTCTTATGTTCTGGGTTTTTGAAAAAGTGAAAAATGACTGAAATTCTCGTTTATTTATACCCCTCGGAAGTCCCCAGCGTGGATCGCGCAAAAAGGACCGCGGCCGCGTTGACCTACTTAAAGACCTGCTGATCTCTGAAGTTGCCTGCGCGGACCGCTCAAAGATGACCGCGTCTGCGCAGCACCCACCATGAACCGCGCAAGGCGATCGCGGCCGCACAGCACCCATCGTGGACCGCGCAAAGGTGACCGCGGCCGCACTGGCCTCTCTATGGCGGCACGCGATTTCTCGCGGGCCGCGCAAGAGGGTTTAGAGTCTGCAATATTTTTCCTGAACCTGCAACATCTGGTATTTTAAGCCTAAGGCATCTCGGAACCTACTCAAAACTCACCCGAGCCCTCAGGGCTTCAAACAGAACATACACACAACCTCAAAAACATCCTATGGACTTATCCGTGCAATCAAATCGCCATAATAACATCTTATACATCAAATTAAGCCTCAAAGTTCGTGATTTCTTCCAAATTTTTCATAGAACATCAAATTCCCATTTTATGTCCGAAACACGTCAAACGACGTTCGTTTTCACCCAACTTTACAGAAAGCGCTTAAATCATATATAAGAATTAAACCGGGCGCCGGAACCAAAATACGGACCCGATACCATAGTCTTCTAATCAAATTTTGTTTCCAATTTCATTAATTATTTCCAGAAAATAATTTCACACAAAATTTCATTTCTCAGACTTGGGACCTCGGAATTCGATTCCGAGCATACACCCAAGTCCCATATTTTCGTATGAACCCTCCGGTTCCATCAAATCACTGGTCCGGGTCTGCTTACCAAAAATTTTGTCCGAAGTCCAACTTAGTCAATTTAATATCAAAATTTAGCATTTTCTCATAGAATTCATATTTAAGCTTTCCGGTTACGCACCCGGATTGTGCACATAAATCGAGGCAAGCTTGGATGAGGTTTTCAAGGCCTCGGAAGTACAAGACGGGTAAGAAACAAGTGATGACCCCTTTGGGTTGTCACACTTTTCCTCTTGAGTTGTCCGCTCAAGGGTACCAAGTTTAATACCCCATAGAAACCATTTCGCTTTAAATTATGCATGCATCATGGTCAAACTTAGTCGAGTCAGTTATGTTGTCCGCATGATGACTTTTTAAGATAGCCTTGTCCAAAGTCCACTAGGTTTCTTTGAAACCCAAACGGACACTACCACATTCTGTGCATTTATTTGGAGAACTAAATGCTTTGCTATGCCAATTATTGATATTAAAATAGTCGAGTCTGCTGGGGGAAAAGGGCCTAACCTTTTGTTTTGCAGAAAATGAGACGCGAAGGCCCCAGATTCGGCATGGCCACCAACATCCACCCCAAATTGTTGAATTTGAGGGGAGATCTTCATTCCATCGATCAAGTTCTTGTTAGTGAATATCTAGGAAACCTGCCTTCTCTCCTAGATATTCAACCTAACAACAAGATCATAGAAGCTGCAACTTTGTTTTGGGACTGTGATAGATCGGTCTTTCACTTTGGGGACACAGAAATGACACCTTTACTTGAGAAAATAGGAGAACTAGCTGGGATACCATGGGAAACTCCGGGTTTGCTAATGACGAAAAATCATAAGGGTAGGGGTTTTCTTAAAATGACGTTTCTAAAGAAGAATCCCAAATTGACATGTCTGGAGGAGTCATACATTCCCTTTGACCATTTGTATGAAAGGTACGGCCACAGCAAATCATTCCATACTTATCCGGACGAATTCGCCCTCACCTCACTAGGCACATCCACCGAAAGGTATTTGTGTTTATGTTTTGTTTCTTGGGGATGATAGTTTTTCCAACAAAGAAAGCAAGAAACATACCAGACTAGCCATGGTCACTAAAACCTTAATGGAAGGAATTAACGGGCAGCCATTCAGCCTTGTGCCAATGATAGTTGCAGAAATATACCGATCCTTAGAAAGATGTCAACAAGGGGCCAAACATTTAGAGGGATGTAATTTTCTACTCCAACTATGGCTCATGGTGCACCTCCAAAGGGGTGAGTACCGGCAGGAAATCCATCGTAGCGACTGGGACAATCAAATCATTTTTCATCGCCCAAAGCTGATTAATTATATGCCCAACATGTTCGCCCTAACACAGAATGCTAGAGAGTGGGTTGAACTCTTCGACAATCTTACTAAAGACTGAGTACAATGGATGTTTGAGTGGTTCCCAACTGAATAATTCATTATACGGTCTAGGGATGCACCATTTCTGATACTAATCGGTTTGAGAAGAACCTACCCATACGTCCCTATTCTGGTTATGAAACAGGCAGTTAGGAAGAAGATTATACCAAGGGTCGACAAGATGAGCCATTTTCGAGCCGACTTCCAGGATGACAACAGTCCATATAGGTGTCAGGCTCAGATATGTGGCATTGCAAAATTGTCTTGGGAAGAGACACCATCGAGCCAGATCGCTACCATGCTGGTTGTAATCCACACTATTTAGCCTGGCTGGAAGACAATCACAACGATTTGGGTCAGCCTGGGTTTGTTCGAGATCACAGGTTTATTGATGAAAAGGCTGAATCACAGGTAAAGTACAACCAACTGCGCAAGAGGATACGGGAATGTGAAAATGACCACCGTGAAATACAAGAAGCCAATCAAAAGTTAATTGGAGAATGGAAAGATATGGCTGTTAGCGCCAACAAGCTATTGATCTATTTGGAGCGGTGCATAGTGGAGCTGGAAAAGAAATATCTGAAGAGGGTCGAGGATTGTCGGGTTTCTGAAGGAAATGAAGGTGGACATTTGGTACGGGCCAACCTGCTGCTGGGATTGCACGAGCTGGGAGAACTGTACGAGGGAGCCAACACTGCCGAGTCTGGGGAAGGTCCTTCTGGGACCAAGTAGATAGGAGTTTAGTTTTTGCTTTACAAATGTATTAAGGCCTATGGCCACTAGTGACATTTTTATTCCTTGTTATTTAGTGTCATTTTGGGATTTGACTTATTTTTTATCAATAAAATGAGGCATTTAGCATTCTAAGTTCTCCAAATTTACTTGTCGCTACGCCTACCTCGGGCACAACGAGGTCCCCTAAAATTAGGACATGCTTTATATTCCTGCACTACGTGTTTAAATATTGCAACATCTTTCCTTATAATCCTTACTAACTTGTTACGTTTTCTTTTTACTTTTGTTTATTCCCCTCCCCAAAGGTTAGTTCGTGAACTTTGGCAACATCAACATATTTTACTAGATCCTGGGGCCCTCCACCTACTCCTCCTCCCAGTCCCATCAAACACAAAAATAGAAGAAGAATGGAAGATTCAAACAACTGAGCTGAACGGATGGAGATCACCCGTAATGCCAAGGTTCCCAAGGAAAATACCTCTCAAATTGAACAAAAGCTACTAAATTTTCAAGAAGAGCTCGACCAAGTCCAAAATTCGGCAAGTTTATCATTTTACCTTACCGCTCCAAAAGTCACTCAGAATTCCACACCTCCACAAAATGTCCCAAACCATCCCGCTCATCACCACCACTGCAACACTTGCCACACTCCCAATAATACCCCACTGCTCATCCCAAAACAAATGAATTCCACAAATGACCACTACTACAACAACACCCCCATCTATGTAGAAACTGTGTCGCACCCTACTCAACCTATCTCCAGCGTGCCTGAGTCCAATGATAAAGACTCGATCATCAGAAATTTGGCTGAAGAGATTAAGTAGCTGACCACCAGGATCCAAGGCGTTGAAGGTAGCAAAGGAATTGAGGGGGTAAACTATGAAGATTTGTGCATACAGCCCGATGTCGAACTTCCTGAGGGGTACAAACAACCCAAGTTCGAAATGTTTGATGGTACAGGGGACCCCAGGGTACACTTGAGGACATACTATGACAAGCTGGTCGGAGTAGCAAAGATGAGAGAATCCGAATGAAGCTTTTCATGAGGAACCTGAAAGGAGATGCTCTATCTTGGTACATTAGCCAAGACCACAAGAAGTGGTCAAAGTGGGTTAGTATGGCGTCCGGCTTCAAGGACAGGTTCAGGTTCAACATGGAGAATGCACTAGATGTGTTTTACATTCAGAATTTAAAAGAACAAACCTACAGAAACGTTCAGCGAGTATGCCACTCGTTGGAGGTCAAAGGCTGCTAAGGTTCGACCTGCTTTAGGTTTTTTCGTCAGGGCTCAGGATCCGCAATACTACGAAAGACTGATGCTGATCAAGAACCATAAATTTTCTGACATCACCAGGCTAGGAGAAAGGATTGAAGAAGGCATCAAAAGTGGTATGGTCACTAACTTTGAAGCTTTGCAAGTCACCAACAAGGCTTTACAGCCCGGTGGTACATCCAAAAAAAGGGACGTAAGTGCCGTAATGGTTGCACAGAGAAACAAATCACGAGTCAAATATCAAACCTACCCGATATCTCCACTTACATATCAACTCACTCCAAATTTCCAGACACCCGCACCTTCCTACCAAGCTCCACCACCTACTATAAATCACCTCCACCTCCCACATACCAACCTACTTCACCCAGATATTCCCAACCCACACAAGTCTACCAAGCCTACAACACTCAACCATCCCACTACCAATCACCTCCCACTCGCCAAAACTTCCCTAGACCCCAACTAAATTTTGACCGCAGACCTCCCAAACAATATACCGCCATTACCGAGCCTATCGACCAGCTGTACGAAAGACTTAAAGTTGCTGGTTATGTCAGCCCTATCCCTTCCATAACTCCTAAAAACCCCTCCCAATGGATTAACCCAAACAAAACCTGTGCATACCATTCTGGCATGAAAGGGCATACTATTGATGAATGCTTCTCCCTGAAGGACAAGATTCAGGCTTTGATTGACAACAAGATTATTGTGGCAAAGGAGCCTACTCCGAATGTCCGTAACAACCCTCTACCATACCACAAGGGTGGAGGTGCTCATATGATTGAAATAAAAGATGATTGGGATCCCAAAGGATCGATCGGTTTGATCATAGAAGGTGATGATCCAAAGAAACCAACAGTCATTTTCAATCTAATTGTATTTTAAATTCATCCTTCTGAAGATGCTGAGGTGAACATGTCCATTCCATTTGAGTTTGAAGCACCAACCTCTGTAAAGATGCCAACACCAATCGAGGTCGAGTTTGGGTCTCCAAAGGCGTCAGAACCCTTTGAAGTTGTTGTACTACCTTCCAAAGCAAGGGTTCCTATTCCAGTAGTAATGACAGTCGTAACACCATTCCACACAAAAGGTATACCATGGGACTACACAGCCGAGGCAAGAATAAAGGGAAAAGCCAAGTTTGGGGAAACAGTTGTAGCACAGGGTATCACAAGAACCGATAGGGTTTATACCCTAAAACATTTAGCTGAGTCAAGTAAGTAGACCTCTGGTCGACAAGCCATCATTGAAACTCGACCCGGTGATCTCTGGTGAAAGATACAAGCCAAGGAATACTCGGTCATTGACCAGCTGAATAAAACACCGGCACAGATTTCTATCTTGGCTTTATTACAAAGTTCTGATGCACACAAGAATTCCTTGTTAAAGGTATTGAGTGAGGCGTATGTACCAAGCAACATCACTGGAGGAAAAATGGCAAACATGGTAGGCAAAGTGTGGGAGAGTCATAAAATCACATTTCACGAGGATGAGCTGCCACCAGAAGGATTGAGTCACAACAAGGCATTGCACATCACTATACAGTGCGAAGATTATTTTATAACCCGAATCCTGGTCGATAAGGGGTCCAGTCTCAACATTAGTCCTCTGGTAACACTTAGAATATTAGGAAAAAAGCTGCATAAAATCAAGGATCGGGCCATCAACGTCAAAGCTTTCGATGGATCTCAGAGGTCCACTATTGGGGAAATTAGCCTACGTTTGCAAATGGGGCCCACTTGGTTTGATATTGATTTTCAAGTGATAGATGTGCCGGCCTCTTACAATCTACTATTGGGACGACCATGGATTCATGCCGCTGGGCTATGGCATCAACATTACATCAGGCAGTGAAATTTGAGTGGAATCACCAGGAGGTAATCATTCACGGTGATGGTAGCGACCTCATATATAGCCGCCAGACCATTTTAGCAATTGGAGGAAGAAGAAGATTAGGTGGGGGAAACTTATCACCACATCGAGCAAGTCAACGCCGTCGATAAAGATAAATAGTGGGATAACAAAATTGAAAGCATACTGAATTGGAGTGGGTACGAACCTGGCAAAAGACTTGGAAAGAATCTCCAAGGAATCTCCAAGCCTATCAAGCTCAAGAAGCATGGCACCACCTTCGGACTGGGGTAAGAGTATACTTGGGAAGAAATCAATGACTGGTCGCCACCCTGGTGCAGCCGTTACTATCCATTGGAACAGTCGATACCTCATCTGTAATAGATTTTTCAACCAACTGAAGTCAGCTATAGGTCAGAAGAAGAGGAACATTAGCAGCGATAAGGAACTTGTTCCTAGAAGAGGATGATATGGACTGTTGTGTCATTTTTGAAGAGGAAGGGGAGGAAGGCCCTTCTATACAGGCTGTGAGCAGAGGAGCATGCATCAACAACTGGGCTATCAGAACCACCAGAGCTCAACGTGCCTCGGGGTAGCAAGGCTAAACAAAGAATTACGCACTATTTTGCTTTATTAAGTTTATTTTCCTTTCGCATTTTTCTTTTTTCGCAAGAAAAAGCTCCAATGTTCAAAACACTTATGGAATTTATTAAAGTATTTCAATTTTTCTTAATAATCTCTCTCTTATTATTTTCTCTCATTACTTTATTTAAATAGCATTACTATTACTTATCTTGATGAACCAAAGACTGTGACATGCAACAAGACAACGAAACAAACAGAAATAGATTCAGAGAAAGATGATATACCGAAAGAAATTGTTAAAGAGGTTGAGAATTTTGTGAATAGGCCTAAGTCCAACCTGGACGAGACTGAGATCGTCAATCTAGGAGATACAGAAAATATCAAAAAAACATGAGTCAGCGTTCATTTGTCACCGTCTAAAAAGGAAGAGTATACGAAATTTCTAAAGGAATTTGAGGACATATTCGCATGGTCATATGACGACATGACTGGTCTAAGCACGTCCATCGTGACTCACAAATTACCGATCGATCCCGCCTGTCCGCCAGCAAAATAGAAGCTCAGAAATTTCAAGCTAGACATGAGTTTGAAAATCAAGGAGGAGGTCACTAAGCAGGTCAAAGCTAAGGTCCTCAGGGTAGTAGAGTATCCAACATGGTTATCCAATATTGTGTCAGTGCCAAAGAAGGATGGGAAGGTCAGAATTTGTATCGATTACCGGGATCTCAACCAGGCCAGTCCAAAAGATGACTTTCCCTTACCGAATATACACATCTTGATTAACAACTGTGCTAAGCATGAGCTGCAGTCATTCGTTGATTGTTTTGCTGGGTACCTTCGGATAGAGATGGATGAAGAGGATGCTGAGAAAACGGCTTTCATTATGCCGTAAGGGATGTATTGTTACAAAATAATGTTGTTTGGGTTAAAAAATGCAGGGGCTACCTACATGAGGGCCATGACCACCATTTTTCATGACATGATACACAAAGAGATCGAAGTGTATGTGGACAACGTCATCATCAAATCCAAGAAGGCCGCTAACCATATGGGAGATTTGAGGAAATTCTTCATTAGACTGAGAAGGTACAACCTAAAGTTGAATCCCGCAAAGTGTGCAATTGGGGTTCCTGTCGGAAAACTACTTGGGTTCATTGTGAGTCACCGAGGAATAAAATTGGATCCATCAAGGTCAAAGACATCAAAGAATTGCCACCACCAAAGAACAAGAAAGAGGTTATGAGTTTCTTGGGGAGACTTAACTACATCTGTCGGTTCATAGCTCAGTCCACTGTCATTTGTGAGCCGATCTTTAAGATTTTGAAGAAGGACGCCACTACCAAATGGACTGACGACTGCCAGAAAGCTTTCGACAGAATCAAGGAGTACCTGTCAACACAGCCAGTTTTGGTTCCGCCCGAACCGGTTAGACCCCTACTACTGTACCTCACGGTATTGGATGGAGCGTTTTGTTGTGTTCTGGGGCAACATGATGAAAAAGGGAGAAAAAAGCAGGCCATTTATTATCTTAGCAAGAAGTTCACCCCGTACGAGGCCTGGTATTCTTTACTAGAGCGCACCTGTTGTGCTCTAACTTGGGTAGCTCAGAAGTTAAGGCACTATTTATGTGCTTACACCACGTAACTCATATCAAGAATGGACCCATTAAAGTACATCTTTTAGAAGCCCATGCCCACCGGCAAGCTGGCCAAGTGGCAGATCTTGCTGAGCGAATTCGACATTATCTACGTGGCTCAGAAAGCAATCAAAGGATAGGCTTTAGCAGATCACCTCACTAAAAACCCTGTGGATGGAGAATACGAGCCTCTGAAGACGTATTTTCCTGATGAGGAGGTATCCTTCATAGGAGAGGACATTGCAGAATCCAATGATGGTTGGAGGATGATATTCGACGGAGCGGCAAATTTTAAAGGAGTTGGCATAGAGGCAGTCCTAGTATCAGAAACTGGCCAACATTATCTGGTATCCACCAAGCTTAGGTTCTCATGCACCAACAATATGGCCAAGTATGAAGCTTGCATTTTAGGGCTCAAACTGGCCATTGACATGAACGTCCAAAAGTTGCTAGTGATTGGAGATTCGGATTTGGTTATACATCAAGTCCGAGAAGAATGGGCAACCAAGAACTCCAAGATACTCCCATACTTACATCATGTACAGGACTTGAGGAAGAGGTTCACAAAAACATAATTCTGGCATGTCCCTAGAGTCCAGAATGAATTTGCCGAGGCATTGGCCACTCTATCATCTATGATTCAGCATCTAGATAAGAACTTCATAGACCCCATTCCAGTAGAGATTCATGATCAGCTAGCTTACTATGCTCATGTTGAAGAGGAGGCAGATGGAAAACCTTGGTTCCACGACATTACGGAGTATTTAGCCAAAGGAGAATATCCAGAACTTGCAACTGCTACTCAGAAGCGCACACTTCGGAGACTATCTAATAATTTCTTCCAGAATGGCAGAATCATATATAGGAGAACTCCTGATTTGGGATTACTAAGGTGTGTCGACGCAAAGGAAGTATCCAAACTATTAGAAGAAATCCATGCTGGGACCTGCGGTCCACATATGAACGATTTTGTCTTGGCCAAGAAGATACTCCGGGCAGGTTATTTTTGGATGACTATAGAAACGGACTGCATCCATTATGTCTGAAAGTGCCATCGATGTCAGATACATGCAGACATGATAAAGGTGCCTCCAAACGAGATTACTGCAACAAGCGTGCTATAGTCGTTCATCGCTTGGGGAATGGATGTCATCGGACCAATCGAGCCCGCCGCATCAAACGGGCACAAGTTCATTCTAGTGGCAATTGATTATTTTACCAAATGGGTTGAAGCAGCATAATATAAGGTGGTGACCAAAAAAGTCATGGCAGACTTTGTCTGTGACCGCCTCGTTTGTCGGTTCACCAGCCCAGAGTCAATCATTACTGATAATGGTTCCAATCTCAATAGTGACCTGATGAAAGCAATGTGTGAAACATTCAAGATCAAACACAAGAATTCTACAGCCTAAAGACCTCAGATGAATGGAGCTGTAGAAGCAGCCAATAAAAATATCAAGAAGATACTAAGGAAAATGATAGAGAAGCATAAGCAGTGCAATGAGAAGTTATCATTTGATTTATTAGGGTAACGCACCACAGTTCGCACATCAACCGGGGCAACTCCTTACATGCTGGTTTATGGTACAGAGGCAGTCATTCCCGCCGAGGTAGAAATTCCCTCCTTGAGAATCATACAAGAAGCAGAAATCGACGAAGCAGAATGGGTAAAGAGTCGCTACGAGCAGTTAGCCCTCATAGATGGAAAAAAATGAATGCAGTTTGTCATGGTCAACTTTATCATAACAGAATCACCAGAGCCTTCAATAAAAAAGTCAAGCCGAGACAGTTTACACCGGGACAGCTGGTGTTAAAGAAAATATTTCCGTATTAAGACAAAGCCAAAGGAAAATTATCCCCCAACTGGCAAGGTCCGTACATTGTTCATCGGGTTCTAACCAGAGAAGTTCTCATACTTTCAGAAATGGACAGAGAAGTTTTACCGAAGCCGATCAATTTAGATATAGTAAAACGATACTATGCGTAATCTTTATTTTTTCCTTATGAAATAATTTGAACTACGTCTGACCTGATTCCCATTTAAGAGGGGATACGTAGGCAGCCTTATGGGTTCAGTCACAATTCAATAAAAAATTTATTTCCCCCGTTATTGGAAACTGGGGCAAAATTTTGAGGAGGACCCTCA
This sequence comes from Nicotiana glauca, assembly GCA_026770625.1. Taxonomy (NCBI): domain Eukaryota; kingdom Viridiplantae; phylum Streptophyta; class Magnoliopsida; order Solanales; family Solanaceae; genus Nicotiana; species Nicotiana glauca. The sequence goes on from MU789990.1 coordinate 106,663, forward strand.
AAATTTCGAAGTTGATTTTAGCCATTTACCATAAGCAGCCGTCAAAAGCAGCAACCCAGTAAACAGGGAAGAATTTTGAGGAGGACCCTGAAAATTCCTGAGCGAAAAAGGTCGCAATGTTTTGAACTGTGTCGCAGCATCAGTTCATTTAAAGAAAAATTATTTTCCTATTATACATTTATGTTATACATTACTAAATCATGCATGAAAATTATCAAATTGCTTTGTTTAGCAACACTACCCCAATGATACACAACGCCAAGCAGGACGAGTGAAGTCCATGGGGAAACGGACTAACCTTCCCCCCTTTACAAAACTCACAATTTTTCTTTGGATACAGGCACCCAAGTCGAAAAATCATCAGATATTTATACAGTCACACTTCTCGTAAATACAACTCTCAGAATAATCACCTATTTTACAATTGTTATCCGTACACGACATCCCGGGCAGCCACAATATAGCAATCAACTATCACCTATCATCTACCAGCTAAGAGATTTTACTACCATTCGTCTTTAACTTTTTGCATTGCATAAGGCTACTGTTCTGCCTTCCGAGACTAAGCTCTGTCTCCGTCTGCATTTTCTACATTGTATAAGGCTACTATTCTGTCTTCTGAGACTAAACTCGATCTCCATCTGCATTTTCTGCATTGCATAAGGCTACTATTCTGCCTTCCGACACTAAGCTTTGTCTCCGTCTGCATTTTTTGCATTGCATAAGGCTACCTATTCCGCCTCCCGAGACTAAGCTCTATCTCCATCTGCATTTTATACATTGCATAAGGCTACTATTATGCCTTCCGAGGTTAAGCTCTACCTCCATATGCATGGCTGAAATATCACCATTTCTTTAAGTCTTGCATTGGCTGAAATATCGCCATATCATTTTAAGTCTTGCATCGGCTGAAATATCGCCATTTTTATCTGAATCTGGCATCGGCTGGAATACCGCCATTTCATTTAAGTCTTGTATCGGTTGAAATATCGCCATTTTTATCCAAATCTTGCATCGGCTGAAATACCGCCACTTCATTTAAGTCTTGCATCAGCTGAAATACCACCACTTCATTTAAGTCTTGCATCGGCTGAAAGATCGCCAAATCCTACATTTTATGGGCTGAAAGATTGCCAAATTTCCCAAATGCATCATTGTTCGGAGGCACCATCTTCATAGCCCGAGAACGCCATGCCATAGCCCGAGGACCCCTTTCTTATCTTTTGCATATCATTATTCAAGGCATCATAGTTCGGAGGCATCATTCTCATAGCCCGAGACATCATTTCATAGCCTGCGAATCCTTTATTTTACGCTTCATGGCCCAGGACGTCATAGTCCAAGGACGTCATCCTAACCATCGAAAGACAGTATTCATGGTCCAACGGGAACTTGCATCATGTTTAATGTACGCACAATATATGTTGGTATTATTCATTTGCAGGTACACCAGCTAGCAACGACCGTCTAAGAAGGAGAAATCCCACTCCAATTCCCGCAGCCTATCAGACTCTGACCATCCTTCTCAACCTGAACATCGCGTCCGCTTTTCGTAAATCTCCATCAGCATATTCTGCCAATGGGTTCTGAACTGCATATGGCCCAATTCCTGTAAGACCAGGGATATGTAGTTAGCTCAGAAGCCAGATCTCGGTCAAAATTCTTCAAATCATTTCATTCGGTCAAAATTGGCCATCATATTTTTACTCGACAACTCTTTCATCCTTACCGGGTAAAGAAGGGCAGCTGTTAATACCCAATTTTTTCCAATATACTTTTATATCCAAAATAATTTCAAAATAGCATGTACATGCACATATAAGCATGCCCAAGAGTGTTGGTATTTTTCCCTAATTTTTAAAGATTTTAAAATCAATTTATTGTCTATTTTTAGCAGTACAAAATCCAATAATTATTTCCAAGATTATCATTTTGGTGAATAATTTATTTCAATTCTCGTATTTACACCAAAATATAATTAAGGTAATTTTTGTATATTTTTTACAAATTTATTTGGAATTTTTAAAGCTAAATTGCATGTAATTGTAATTATAGCCTACTTTACAATTAATGGCATTTTGTAATTATAAATTATTTCCACTATTTTTAGATTAATATTTATATAGTATTTGTTGGCTCAGTGTTTTTAATTTACTTTTAAAATTATTATTACTATTTTTATAAAATAAAAGGGGAAAATTGACTATTTAACATTTATCCCATTTCTATTTCAATTACAACCTCATTTCCTTTCAATTTTTACCATAAATTGACCCCAATTCTACCCCAAATTAAACCTAAATTACCCAACCCCTGACCCGATTTAAAAACCCACCCAGCTCCCCTTTGATCCAGGTCGTTGATCATTTTGATCAACTGCCATAAATTCCCCTTTCCTTTTTAATTCCCAAACCCCCTTGACCTGATTCATTTCACCTGAGACGCCGCCTTCGAACCCTCTCCGTCTCAAACTCTCTCAAACCACTCTGAAACCTAATCGTTTCCCACCTTATCTCACCATATTTTCACCGGAATCCATGGAATCTCCGACCATGGACGGTCTGTACTCATCCTTTCTCACCATCAGACCTAAGTTATTCAAGGTTTGAAGCCCGACTTCGATGGCCCTCTTCAGATCCTTCTACGATCTGTAGATATATTGCTTCTCCGGACATTATTCTGGCATGTTCAAGCAATATGAGTCTTTTCGATTCAGGATATGACTCTCCTTAAGACCTTTCTTATTTCTAGGGTTTTCTCTGCAACTCTAAGCCGTCTGAGGTTCTGTACTTGCTTATTTTCTTAGATCTGTGATATGTATGGGCATTACTTGACATTTTAAGGGTTTTCCCCAAAGTTCCTTTTCAAAATCGTTCAATTTCGATTTTAGGGTTTCTGAAAAAGTTTCTTCAAATATCTTTCCGATTCTTTCTGTTCTTTCTTTATGAGTGATCATCTCTGTTAGGCTCGTATTTTTTCTTTTCTACTACGCATGAGGTTGCTCTTTTTTCTCTTTCTATTATGCAAGATTCTTCTATTTTGTTGATATTCCTGTACTCGCCTGTTAATCCGTGTTGTTTTCCTTATTCTTTGCTATATGTTTTTATGGTTGAGTTGTTTGATTTTGTTCACTTTACTAAACTCTGTTTGTGTTCCTGCTTAGCATATTTCATCTACTTTTGTTTAAAACTCGTATCATCTCTTTCTTCTGAACTTTTTTAAATTGTGAGTTTTCTCAAACGTGCTCCCATGACCTTGAATCAGTGTTCTTTCTATCGTGTGTGTTTGTCTCTCATAAGTCTTTGGAAAAGACTTCTGAGCCTCTTTCAATGACCTGATTTCTCACCTCTATGTCTGACTCAATTCGAAACCCTGGGATTTGAGGGCTTCTTTGGCAAGTGGTATTAGGGTTCCACTTTGGGACCCTAGGCTTTCATACTCACTATGAGTCTGCAACCGAACTTGAATTCCTTTGCTTGTGACTCTAAGGCTTTCAATGTTAGACTCTTTTTTTTAAAAGTAACCTGACGATTCCTTCCGCTTTATTGGTATGCTTTATACATGAGAAATTTCTCTTTCAAAAGGTTTTGTACCAACTAATTGACTGATTCTGAAATCCTTTTAATAAGGCTGACGAATTGTCACTGATTTTTCTTCGATTGAACCTCTTTTACCTTTCTTGACTTGGTTCATTCAAATTGGACTTGTAATTTTGGTTTCATGGCCGTTTGATTGATTCTCTTGCCATATTCGGCACGAACCGCGTACTATTGATTATTTTCCTTAAATAACTTTATGTATTTTTTTTCAAGAGAAGAAAGCAGATTAGACCAGGAAGAATTGATTTTTGTCTGCAGCAATAACTGTTGACAAGGACGCACCCACCTATAATCCACAGAAATAAGAAGTAAAGTCTACTTATGATAAAGCTGCTAAAAAAACAGGCGACTGGCCGGGACACAAAAGCAAACACAAGTGTATCCATATGCTAGGCCAACTACTTGATAATGTTACTGATGTTATCAAACTGGCGTAGGGTTTTGGATGTTTCTTTACGAGCAACTATAGCTTCTCAACAATACTCTTTCCGATGATATTCTCTTCATTACCACTATAAATGATCAAGTAATTACAGATGTTACCCTTTATTGTACACCAGATGGTGCGGAGGAGTTGGTGGCACTAAATCATCTCTTCCTTCTTTGTGACTAGCATTATCTTCCGAACTACATAGATATGTCTTTTATCAAAATCTTTGCCATCACTGTCACCATCAGGCCCACATATCAATTCATCACCCTCTTCTCCATCTTCTGTGTGTTCTCCTTGCTCTACTATGTTGATTTCCTTCTTTCGTGGACAATCACTGGAGTTATGAGCATTGACTGGATCAAAAACCATAGGAAATATCCATTTAACATAAAGATGTACAGTTCCCTTCTCAACTGGGAAGTACAAAGATGAAGTGTACTATGATGTAGTAGACATCGACGCTTGTCATCTATTATTTTGTAGGCCTTGACATTGTGACTTTGAAAGTTTTTAATTAAAATTTCTTTTCTTAACTAGCTTTTACCCGTCGGAATCAGAATCCCTTAACCAAAGGGAGACTGATTTCAATGATATTTCCTTGCCTTTCTTAGGTTTTTCTCTGCACTATAAAAGGGACTGCCCTTCTGCACTTTTAGTACACGACTTCATCTTCACACAACCTTCACACCACTAGTCCTTACCTTCCAATTCAATAGTTGCACACTTGCAATACTGCTTTGAATTCAGTACACTTCTTTGCTTGAGATCTTTTGGAATTGCTTTGCTTGCAACTTGGCTTTTTCAAGACTACTATTTTTACATATTTTTCCCCTGAAATTGGTATGTTCTGATTTAACTTTTCTGCCTCACCCCTATGTGCTTATTTATAATTTTTTGCAATCCTATTTACTTCACTGCACATGTTCAACGATTGATGCTAATTCTGTTCTTTCCTTGCATCTATTTCTGTTATGAGCCCCTACCCTCTATTCCCTTCTATGTGATTGAGTTAAGGCTCATGGCCTGGCAGTATTCAAATTGCTACCCAGGTCAAAACCTAATCCACAATGGATCCTAACTCCTAAGATTTGGCTGACAGGCTGGTCAAGGGTGTGCCAGCATTCCCAATTGCTGAGCATGACCACTAACCTTCCATGGCTTTCCCTAATTCCCCCATATGCACTTACACTTATTCTTAGACTCTTAAGTTCTCCCCCCCCCCCACCCTCTTATG